>VWZN01019450.1:768968-835600 GCA_013396955.1 Regulus satrapa | reverse complement strand
GTAATAATGAAAAAAATCTGTCCTGGCAGAAGAGGTCATATCTGGAAAACATGTCAGACAATGCAAGTAAGCTTTAGGAAAGTATCAAAAGTACTAAATGGAAAAATAAAGCATAAGTGCTAAACTCAGGTGTTAATTGTATTCAGAAAAACAGGAGAGGAACAGAATGTTCATTTTACTAGAAACATACTAGAGGTGAAATTGATGAGAAGTGAGCATGTTCTTATGAGAAATAGGATAATTTTGCCTATTTCTTTTCAAAAATCTGTGTTTAAATTATGCGAAAGTGTGCTGTGTGTTTTCTTAGAGCCCTTAGTCTTAAGGCAGCCCAGCATTTGATGGCTGTAGCGGCCACCTGCTGGCTCTGGAAAGGTGAGATGGACTCACCTCAGGGGGAATATCCAGGATATCTGCCCTGCCTTAGTGTGACAAGTAATTGTGGAGGTTTTCTTGTAGCTTATCTGCTTCTTTCAGGGTCGGGATTGATGAACAAGAGACACTTGTGAGATATTCTGTGAGATATTACAGTCTCACAGAATGTGGGTTCTACAGCACATCAAGGTAGCAAACTGAAAATGGAGCTCAAGGTCTCTCTCTGCAAGGCCTTTTAAGGATAAACTGGCCAATTATGAAATGCTAGATAAATTGTTTTTACTTTTAACCTAATAACCAACCACCTGTGGTTTGCATTGTGGGCGCTTCCACCCAATCACACAATATCACCCAAACCCGAGAAGGAAAAGGTGGAAGAGAAGAACAAGCCTACACCCTAGAACCCCCATCTTGCTTTATCTATATTTCTATATCCCAAAACATTAAATTCTAAGTTTTCCACCATATGATATCCCACAGTTCTATTCAAACTCCACACCCATAATCCCAGTGCCATCACTGAATTTTGGGAGCCTTCTCCACAGCCTCAGGTCAGTGCAGTGTTTTCCAGGGTGTCAGTGCCTGGCAGCACAGAAAGCCTGAAATTCCCTGTGCCCAGGGTTCCAACAGGTAATGCTTGTGAAGGTTATGGAATACACATCATTACTTCACTGGATATGCTGATGTTCAATTAAGTCAACTACTTTCAGCTTCCTGTTTTGAGAAACAGTAAATTCAATATTCAACAAAATTGTTTTCTCTTTTAATAATGGTCTTTCATCAACATTTGCTAGTCTTTCCTTCTCAAGCAGTATGTTCAGGAATCTCTTGTGTGTGTCAGAAAACATAAGCATGGGATAATTTTCTCTCTCTAAGAAATAACTTGTTTGCATATTTTTGCTGTTTTTACCTTTTTGGTGATCTAGGTGACTGCAAGATAGAGTGATACAGGCCTTCAAGTTGCATGGACACACCTAAAGAATATGGAGCTTCATTAGCTCACCCTATGAACTTCTGTAATTAAGTCTCAGATTGAAAACTTGTCTCTTATTTTAGGGTGCAGAAATTGAACAATACTCTGAATTTTAGCAGAGGGGAAAGGTAACTTGAGGCCATGAGAGACTAGAAAATTTCCTGAGACCATTTTTTATCCCAGTTTTGTCAAGGTTTAATCTGGTAATTTACATAGAGGTAAAATATGCTCAAGTATTGAATTAAACTTCTGTGTGTTTTGTGCAAGTCAGGTGCTCAGTACAAGATGCTGGATTTCAGTAATATGTGACAGTGTTCTGCTCTGTATTGATTTGATGATTTGGATAGAGAGCTACTATAATATTTAAACACCTTGTACATTGTTATGTTATCTAAAATGCATATATTTCTTAAATTTGTCAATGGATGCTTCTGTTAATATTGCAATGTATGGTGATTTCTGTGATCTGCTCAGCTATACAAAAAAAAAAAAGCAAAAAACAAAACCAAACCCATAGATGTGCATTTCATAAATATCCTCAGGTAATTTTAACTGAGGCTTTAAAAATAATTCCTCAGTTAAAAAATGTTCATCTGTCCATCTAGCTATGTGGAGAAATAATTTCTGGGAAGTACTGAAATTTGAAAAACAAATGTCCTAAATCCAGAGGGTAAGGCATGCCAGCATTCAGGAATACTGAGGACATGTGGTAGGCCGTGGAGCAAGTATGACAGTGATCTGTTTTTTGTTGAAGATTTTTATTTTTGCCCTGTTTATTTTTGCCCTCTGAGTGCATTTTTGTTCTTGTCACTTTTTAATTGTGTGTCCCTTACATTTAAATGTTATAATTGAATTCTTCTGCCACCCCACTGTAACTATGGAATATCTCTATTGACATCAGTAGCAATAATCAGAACAAACAGAATTTGTTCCTCTGGTATTAGATATAACCTCGTGTCATAACAACTCCCGTGGACAACCAGGATTTATTGTTATCAGCTGCACCTAACATTTTTGCTTAAATGCAAAATACTTTTGCAGTGGTATATATAAAACAAGGCGTGTTTGTGTGCACAATTCATTTGCAAATCAATTGCAGCCCATCAAACGAGGTGATTCCGCGTTGCTGCCCGGGTGTCCCCGCTCAGTGTGTGTGCCCCATCTCCTCTCCCTGCTGTGCTGTGCAGGATGCAGGTGGAAGGTGGGGTTTTCGGGCAGGGCTGTGCTCTGCCCTGGCAGCAGCTCCCGTTCGTTCTCGCTGGGCCGAGCGCGGTGCGGAGCGCTGCCCGGGGAACGGTAAGCGTTTGTGACAGGCTCTTTGCTGAATCCTTCCTGCCTGCATATGGCAGATCAGAGTTCACTCGTTAGCAGATTATCCCTTGTGCCTTGATGTTAAAAGAGGATACTTCCAGCCTGGCTTTGGAGCTGTCCTCGGCAGGATCCCAGACAAGTTGGGAAGCGCACGCAGACGAGAAGGGGAAAATGAACCCAGCAATCACGAGTGGTTGCAGTGTTCTCCTTGTGATCTCTGGTAGTGTTTATTGGGAATTTAAAACTGCTTTGAAAAGCTGAGCAGCTCTCTAATGGAACGTCACTGAATATTCTTCAAGTTTCTAGCTAAAAAACAACCTTTAAGGGCATGTAGAACAATTATGTCTCAGGGGACAGTATTTTAATTCCCGTATGTTTAAAACTGGACTGGTCAGAAAGATGTGGGCTTTTTCAGACGTTAGCATTTTGAGCATCAGTTTTAGAACACAGGGAAGTTTTCCCCTTCTGCCCTTACAATTTGAAGAGGAAAGTCAGAATTTTTTCCCCCCCAAGATTGTGAGAAAGAGGAGCCTGTAATGAGGGTATAATCTATAGTTCCCCTTACTTATGATAATATGCCAAGAAATAGAGAGCAAAAAACATAGTGGAGTTTTTCTGTGAAGAATTATATTCTGCTGGTGGTGACACACATTTTAGACTTGTAATATGTTGAAGGATTGTAAAAATCTAAATCAAAGGTTTGATATGCAATAAATTGAAAATCAATTGACCCCCTTGTGTTGTTTTGGAGATGGGATGAGTGTTTTTAGGAAAAGCAGAAGGAAAAGTGAAAGATTAAAAATATTTTACTTGGAAAGAGGAAGGTAAGGAGGTACATTTTAGGTCATCTCATTTCCTTTCTAATGCAAATCTGATTCTTTGATTATTCACTTATTTATTTATTCTCATACAAAAGGTAGAAATTATGATACATTTGGAATGTAGGCATTTTATATACTGCAATAATAGTGCAACTATTGCACTCCTTTCATCTATTGGTGAAATAAGATTTCAAGAAAAATTATTTTGAATAGAATTAATTAAGGGATTCTTAAAGTCCTAAGCTTAATGTAACTGCAGCTCTTTAAAGCAGAAAAACAAGAGAGAAAACAAATAATGCCCCTTGAGCAGATGCTTATTCATGTAGGATAAGTAGTCTTTGATTTTGGAGAGGTGGTGTGACTTGCAGTTGGAAACCTTGATTTATCGTGTCGTTATTTATATCTGCAGTAAATGAGGAATAAGCGTAAAACATGAAAAGGAAAATTAAGTATTATGCTAGTTCTCTTGCTATTTTATTTACATGAAATAGGCATTTTTTTAATGGTGTGTTGCTGTGCCTTTTGTTGACCATATCTGTACGCCAGGTCTGTCTGCTTGTTTCCATTGGCTTGTCATGTTCACTAATTAGGGAACTGCTGCATGATTCACCTTGTTAATTAGAGGGACTTGCACACAAAGGCCCTTCGGGCAGTGCGAAAGAAGAGCCTAGCACTAGTGCCCTGAGAAAGCTACAGCCTGTGAAGTAATTCTTCTCATCTACCTTCTATTTTTTATTTGAAATGAATAAATCATTGAGATTTTCCTTGTGGAGTGAGAATGCAAGAATTCACATCTTTGTAAGATGTAAATTATATGTGATCAATAGAAGGGGGTGACTATGGTATTGTACTTACAAGATTCCCTAATTTACTACTTGTCAGTGTCTGAGAAATTGCTTGAAATATTTTGTCCCCACACTGTGGTGCGTTGTTCCCTTGATCTGCAGCACAAATGAGCAATAGCGGTTTTGCTATAGTTAAATCTAAAATAGAAAATATGTAGATTATTTAAATTCAAGCTTGTTTTGCATCCCCAGTGGAACTTCCATTTTACAAGTGAACCCCCAGCACTACCCCCACAACTTTTAAGGAGAAGAAGGTGGTGGGTGTGTGGCTATTTTTGTTCCCGGTGTTTTGCTGTGCCTCAAACCTCACTTTCCAGCAGAGTAGCATACTTGCTATATTGTGTATTCTTTAGTTGAATATAGTTTCAGAATAAATTAAATTTGTTTCTGTCATGTCACTTAGACTTGATCAAACCACAATCCAGACTGCAGAAGAGGATATTGCGTTAAAAGTGCACAACCAGTCACTGCACATTTCCCATCTGTTTATGACACTTCAGACATTAACTCCGCTGCCATTCTCTCTAACTATTTGATTAAAATTACTTATTACAGCCAAATGATTTTTAGTAGATTGCTACATTTGCCTCATTTCCTCAAATGAGGCTGGCAGTTTCAAGATGCAGATTTCCCATAAGAATGCTAGAGGACTGGCATCAAAATCTGGGCATTTTCTTTTGGAATAATCTATTTAATACAGCCTCTTACTAGAATTTCTGACTAACTTGTATTTTAAATGCACTTAAAGTTTCTGTTAAAGTTTTGTGCTCATGGCATATAGCCATAGAAATTTTACCAAAAAAATAAAAATACTTATTTGGAAAAAAATGGGGAAAATGCTTCAGGCTGACCTGAGGTTTTATGATATGAAAGATTGTCACTCTTCACTTCCAGGAAGATGTAATTTTCCTGTGTGCCTCAGTCTAGGCCAGCCAAGAACTTCCTCTGTCTTCTTGGTGCAGTTCTGCTGTGCTGGTTTTTAATTAATGCAGATTTCAAGTGTGTGCCAGAGATGAACAGAAATAAAAGTACCAAAAGGCTGTGCCCTGTTTGAAACTCCCGATGCATGGAGAAGATGGTGCAGGTAAGATTCCTGCTCTGACTCCCGTAGCACCAACACAAAGTTGCAGTGGCCATGGAGAGTTCTCACCATCCAAATGGCTGTTGTATTGCTCAGACTCAATGGAAGATTCTCTAAAGGGTATTTCCAGAAAGGTTTATTGGAGACTTGCCATGTGAAAAGCAGAGCAGTCGGTTCACGTTCTAGTCCGACTTTGAGCAGTGTTTCAGTGGGCAGCAAAACCTTTGGGAGTTACTGCTTGCCCTCGTATTTTCCAGTGCATGACTTTAAAAAAGCAAACTTTCCTTATCCTCCCATGTGCCAGGGTTTCTGTCAGTTGTCCCAAAGCCACAGCTCAACAGGTTTCCTGCTCTTACTATTTCAGTCTGTAACTCTAGACGTGACTGACCTCCACACAGGCTTTCACTGTGTTTTGTATTCCCTGGTCTTGGTTAAAACATCACTTTGAGTGCTCACACAGGGTCTTACTTCACAGGGAAAGGAGAAGATCCTAAAAGTCTGGGGAGGATAGCAAAGCCCCACTTGGATGAACAAAAGGCTTGGGAAAATCCCTTATCCTATCTTTGTCTCCAGGCCTGGGGAGTGAGGATGTTCCATGGGCTGCTCCTGAAGTGAGCAGCCCCTGCCCAAAGCCACTGAGCTCCTTGGCTCGTGCTCTTCCCTGTCACACTGATGCTGTCTCGTGTCCTTTGAAGAACAGCCTGAGAAGATCAGGGATTGTCCTTGGTTGCCTTGCTCCAAAATAAAACTAAGACTGATAATAACAAAAGAACAGGTCTTAGGGAATTTTTTTCAGTTTTTTTTGGATCTCACTGCAGGTAAGTTACTGACACTCCAGTAGGTTGCCAGCTCTAGTAGTGCTGCTCCTGCCCAGTTGTCTGTGCCTCAGAAACCCTTTACTCAAATGGGCTTTGCTCAAATTTGACTGGGCAAATCTGCCACACACTATGACAGGACCTATCAAATATAAAGGTTTAGAGCAGATGTGTCTCCAGCTTAGCATAGGACAGCATGGAACTGGTGCTGCTGGAGGTGAATTGAGGAACAGTATAACCAAAACCAGAGAAATTGTACTGGAGCTCAAAGAACAGATTCTGAGGAGTGAAGGAATGTAATGATTAAAGCTACTGGAAGGACAAAAAAAAAAATCTTGTTTTGTAGAACTCTTTCAGAGGTGTTTGAGGGATATCTTCCTTAAGTATTTATTTTATGCTGTGTTAGCCTAGATATAGGAACACATAGCTTAAGAAATGGTTGGACTGTTGCAGAAATAAATGTGTTTAAGTTAACAAATAAATAATAGGGCATTGTATTTGGAAAATCAAAAAATGCAACCCAGAATGTTCAAAAAATTGCAGGAGTTTAAAATCTTGTCTCAAATTCTTTATGCTTTTGATTTTTTTATAAATTATGAGTCAGCTGTTAAGGGTACTTCCAAGAAAATTAAACCTGCGACTATCATATATATATTTTTGTGTGTGTGTAAATTCAGGCAATGTGTAGTCATGAGTAGTAAGGGGAAAAAATGTAAGTATAAGGATAATTGTTTTGAAAATTCCATTGAACTATGTAACGTACAAGACTGGGGAAAATTGCAATTAAGGCTTTTTATTTCAGGGAAAAATAAAAATGAAAGGCAGGATGCACCTGGCATTTTCTGTATCAGAGTTTAACACGTTGTCTTGAAAGTAATGGGGTGTGTTTAAATGGAAAATTTGAGTAAATTTGTAAAACATAGTGAAATTAAATGTAATAAATAGAAATGTCTGTTGTAGAAAGAGGCTTGGTCCAAAGTACCCCGGTTAAGATTCTAGACCTGTGTTCAGATGCTCATTATTTTGAGAAACAGTCATCTTGAGGCTGATACATTCCCAGCTTGGTCTTTGCCCAGGGTGATTTTTTTCCTAACGCTATGCAATAATTTTCAACCACTGTTAAAAGTATGTGGGTAAGAAAAAAAATGAAGCAACTCCCCCCACCAAAACCCAACAGACAAACACCTTTCACAGTAGAGAAAAATCTTGATCTAGTTCAGATAGATGTGCAGCCATTGCAGGGAACAGCTGGAGATTTTACTGACTTGTGGGAGAACACTTGCGAAGGAGCAGCATCCAGCTTTGCACTGAAGAAAATTAGATACAATTTGTCAGAGCTGGGGATGTTTAAAAGTCTCACCGGTTTTGTTTGGTGTATGACCTGCTGTTACACAGGTGGAAGCTCTCTGGTGCGGGATTTTTGCAGCTCCTATTGTGCACCTCAGTACTCGGAGCAGTTCCTTAGCTCGGGGGTGCTGTGCTGACCCTGAGAGATTTCAGCACCGGAGCAGGGCTGGGGCACACACGAGCTGCACTGCCATGCTCCCTGACATTCACTGAGCACCTATCTTTCTTGATCATTGTCCTGGACTTCTTGAGGTTCCTGCCAGCATTTTTAATGAGTTTCATTTTTAATTGCACCTTCTGTTGTGGGCATCTTAGGACATGTGTAATGGTTCCGCATTTCAGGCGCTCCTCAGCAGAAAAGATGTTTTTCCAGGGGGTGTAATCACTGTCCCAGACTGATAGATACATGTTACAGAAGCATCAATTAAGACAAGTTTTTCTCAGCATATGACCCTGTTATCAGGAATTAAGCCATCCATCGCCAACAGAATTAGGAGGGATTTCCACTGACGCCTATTGGCTACAAATCAGTGCTTAAATCATTGTTTGTATGATCTTGCTTTCACCAAACATTTCTGCCATTTAGCACCCTCCGTTGCCAGCTTCCTGCTCGGGGTTCACTGCTGCCTGTCTTCAGCCCTGAATGCCACTGATATTTATAGCTTCCGTGGTGCTGGGAGCCTCCTCTTGTTTCCTCTTAGGGGGTATTTCTGTACTAAGTTGGGAAGTGTAAGTAGATAAAATGTAGATCCAGTTGGGCTGAGTTGGCTCAGTGACTACAGGAACTTACTTTTACAACTTGGCTTCTATTCCCTTATCAAATCCTGTATTGGCAGTATTTAAACATACGTGACTACTTCCTTAAACTCTTTCTTCTTCTTTATCTTCTCAATCATCTTTGTGTCTCTGTCACTGGGTTATTTTCCTTCTAGGCCAAAAACCAACCCTGAATTCTGCCTGTAGGCACAGAAACACCTCCTTGACCTTTCTCTCTCTCATGTGATCACACTTCCTCTTCTCCCTTTAATTTTTGAAGGACTAGAATTTTCAAGAGTTCCAGATGTCCTTTTACTTTCTGATTGCATGGAAGGAAATTTCTTTTAGTCCTTTGCACACCCATATTTATACCATGACATATATAGTATAAATATATAATTTATACCATTATACCATAGTGCACAGCTCATATCCATATTTTATCTACATCTCTGCTTTAGACAAAGCTCACTTCTGTTTGCCTGGGTTTTGCTTGACAAATAAGTGCATTCTTGGTTTTTGGAAATTACTAAACCTAGCTTTTAAGATCTAATGTTGATACTTCACATAGACATATGGCTGTCTTCCTTGTGGCATTATGGCTTGTGGCACTTCTTTCTTAAATACTTAAATGTATCATAACAAATAATGGTCTAGAGAAACTAATCTCAAATTTTAGAACTTCTGTGGTTAGCTGTACTTTATATTAAAGTAGTGAAGTAGTGGTCCTTCTCTGGTTGTAATGCTGTGCCTCCATCACAAGAAATGTCTTTGTTCAGAATAACGCTTTGTTCTTATGGTGTACTTTTCATCAAATGAGAGTAAGTAAACGGCATGCTAAAAATATATTTGGATTTGATAAGGAGCAAGGAACAGTATCTAATTTGAAAGCATTTTTCTTGTATAATATATTGGAATATTTGTCTCTGGTTTAGATAAATATTTTTAATTTCAAAAATGTTAATTGTTGTTAATGAGTGTGGTTCTGACTTCAGGCATTGCTTTCTTCCCAGAGGGCAGAAATTTTAATATGCTATTGATAAGTATATCCATATTATTTGTGATAAAGGGAAGTTGAAGAAAGATTTTGCATCAGCAGCCCAATATGAAAATGAGGGTGTGAATGAATGCAGCTATTAAATGATTGCATCTTGTTGGTTGATGTAGTGAGTTAGATTCATTTCTGGTAAATCCTGTAAAGTAACAGGAAATTATTTTATCAGGATATACAGCTAGTAACAGGTGCTTTATTTGTTTAAATATCCAGAAATTAGTAACTGGTTAGCTAGAAGATAAACTGTATTTTAATACAGGCTGCTTTGTTAACTTTAAAATATAATTGATCGTGTAAAGTAAGAAGCGTAAGTAGCTTTAGTTTTACAGGTACTTCTAAAAGTAATTTCAGAACACTCAGGATGGTGACATTCAATTCATGTTATTCTTAGTGCTGAGAACTCACGGGGTGATTACTATGGAACCAGGTAAGCCAAACTGGTTGCAAAGTAATTTCCACTTGACAAAGAGAATGTGATTCCAGAGTGCACAGGGTGGAGGAGCCTCCACAGGCCAGGGTGTGCATTTGGTGTCTGGGGGACAAGGAACAGTGTCCATTCTTCTGAAACAAAGCCAAGATACAGCTTTAAAAACAAAAATCTTTCAAACTGAGATTACAGTTAGAAATAATATTTTGATATTAATTTAATTGTATTATTAAAAGGCAGATAATGGGTAGGAAAGAGACTGGTGGAGTTAATCTGGTCTAGGCTGTGAAAAACCAGAAGTATGTGACTTGGAAAAAAGATACAGTTGGAATTAGGGGTATGAAGAAGCCAAAAACAAGAATGGTGGGATGTTAAAGGTGGTCTGAGGTGTTAAATAAGGTCTCCTCACATGTCTTGCTAGTGAGTATCCATAAACTGCAAACATGTTTTCTTGTAAGCAGATTCATGCTTAATATTGTGCAGAGATGCACTCCTGTTAGCTAGAATACACGGACCTCTACAAGATGAAGGCCTGGGTTTGGAACCAGCATCAGGATCCTAATTCTTCTGATTATTTCTAAATGTAATTTTATGATTCTCTGCTTTTAGATGAGCTTAAAGAAAACCTAAACTAAAAAAAAAAAAAACAAAAAAAAACCAAACAAAAAAAAACCAAAAGAAAACCTAAAACCTACCAGTGATAATTCATAAAAGATTGTTAAGATTTTGTGCAATACAGTGTTTATCAAGTATTTTCAGCTCTTCAGCTGCTATGTTATAAAACCTCAGGATACTGTGATCTAACTGATGATGTGTTTGATGTATTAGAAATTTTTTGATCAGCATTCATGGAGGTTACATAAGGTTATTCTTTCCTGCTGTAGTTTACCACGTTGTGTGCTGTTAAACCAGTATCAGAAACTGTATTGTATTTTTGTCTGCATTTTTTGTACCTGGCAGCGTAGTCCTTATTTATATTAAAGTAATGTCTATTCAGCCCACTGGGGCTTGATGGTAAGTGAGGCAGGTGGTGCAGGAGGATCCTTGTCTGGAGAGCCTGTAGCAGCCCCAGCCAGGCTGGGTGATGTGGGGTGAGACGCAGGGAGGTGAGGAACCAAGTCTCACCAGTATTCACCCCGTGTGGGTAGAACAGAGCTCCTTTGGCTCTGTCTGTTGAGCCAGGTGCCCTGTCAGGTGCGGAATTGAAGGCAGTAGAAAATCTTGTGCATTTGTCAAAATTAGAATATGCTATCAAGAACCATCTTTCGTTTTTCTCATTCATAAAAAAGGAAGGAGAAAGAACCTGAGGAGTAGAAGAGTGCAAACCTTTCTGCAGACTCTTGAAGCTATTCTGTATTTTCTTGGTAAAACAGCACCAGTTTGCAGGTTTCAAAGGTTACAGGAAATTTGGAGAAATGGCATGTTTTGCTTTTACAATTTACATGTGCAAAAAAAACCAACAAGAGGCACTATTTGTAATATTCCACGTGGAAACAGCCAGGGTATAGTACAGGTAGCACAGAGAGCCAAGAAAGTATTAGCTTCCTGTGGATTTGAAAATGGTGACTTTGGATAAGATACTGATACAATATTCATATAACCTTTGCATGATACCAGTTCTCTATCAGACTGTATTTCTGACCTGCACCTCCCAGGAAACGAATACTTACTCCAGTGCAAAATTTCTTATTCTGCAAAGCTTGACAACTTCGTCTGAGATCACTCTAAGCCAGTTGGCCCTCGCTTAAATATTCATCAGACTTCTGATAATTGTGATAACCCTTGTAGGCTGGCAAGCAAGGCAAATTAGCAAAAAGATGATTGATCTTTTTTTATATGCAGTTTTATCTTCAACCTTTCCTGGATATATGTTATACTATAGTAATAATTTCTTCTCTAAGGTATTTGCCAGTATCTGGATTTGCACATCTATTTACAGTTGCCTTGAAGCCTCATAATTACAATACAGCTGAAATGTCCATTTTCTTTCCCTGACTACAAATAGGGATCAATCGAATTTTAAATGACTGCTTACGGGCTAGCTTCCGATCATGACCTTTGTAAATGATTAGAGCTCACCACTGTTGCTATCTACCTTGAAAGGGTAAGCGGGCAGCTCTGTCTAACTGGCATTTAATCTGGAAGAGAGCCAAAGATATTTGAGCTAAAAACCTAATATGAGTTGGCAAAGAGAAGTATGTATAGACCTTTGCACTATTATTTAGATATTTTTCTACGTTTCTTTTTTTATATTTAGGAAATTCTTTTACCCTGTAGATGAGATATGTATTTTTAGATAACGTTATGCTGGAGTTATGATAATAACTGCACTTGCAAAATATATAGCATGGAAGTGTGAGAAATAGGGTTTCAAACTCTAAATGACTGGATTCAATTTTCTGAAGAATGTGAAAATATAGAATGGTTTGGTTTGGAAGGGATCTTAGAGATCATCTTGTTCACCCTTTGCCATGAGCAGAGACACCTTCTACTGTCCCAGGTTTCCCCAAGCCCTGTCCAGCCTTCGACACTCCCAGGGCTGGGGCAGGCAGAACTTCTCTAGGCAGCCTGAGCCAGGAATTCAGCACCCTTCCAGGGAAGGATTTTTATCTTGGATCTAATCCAAATCCCCTCTTTCAGTTTGAAGCCATTCCCTCATGTCCTGTCACTCCAGGCCCTTGTCCAAAGTCCCTCTCTGTCCTTCTTGCTGACTCCCTTTAGACACTGCGAAGCCACAGTGAGCTCTTTCTGGGGCCTTCTGTTCTCCAGGCTGAACATTCCCAGTTCCAGCTGGGTGCTATCAGCAAGTTGCTGAGGCTGTGCTTGGTCCCCGTGTCCACATCATCCAGCAAGATGGGAACAGGGCCAGTGGTGGCTGAACCTGAGCCCAGATGTGCCCAGGTGTGCTCAGGTGGCCAATGGCACTTGGGCTGTATCAGCTCAGTGTGGGCAGCAGGACCAGGGCAGTGCCTGCCCCTCTGGGGAGGTAATGGCTGAGACACTTCTGTCTCTGCTTGTCAGTTCAGTTTCATTTTCATGAGGAATTGTGCCTGTATCATACAGTGCTTTTATTACCACCACTGAATTTCTTGAGGTGCTGTTCTGTGCGCTGCTGCTGAAGCGGGATCAAGTGCATCAGTGGGATTAGAAAGCAAACACCTCCTCTCAGTTTATTGATAGATGTTGCAAATCCAAAGTTTTGAGGTTAAGAGTTATGAGCTATGAATACTTTTATCTAATTAAAAATTATATCCTTTGTTGCCTAATTAATGATTCTTGTGTGGTATTGATCAGAATGTTTATTAAAATATTGGTGTTCCTGGGAATATGACACTTATCATTAACACTCCAAAAGAATTAAACAGTTTATAGTGAATATACAATCTTGCCTCTCTGCTGGCCAGAGCATTTTCTCCCATTTTCTGTAGCGTGCTGTATTGTTACGTAATGCAGCTGGCAGCTGCTTCAAACTAGTCAAATGTATTCTTACCTAAAGCCTAAGCCCAGGAAGCACTTGTAAATTCAGTTTGTAAAGGTTTTGTGTCAGCATTACCTTTGGCTAGCATTTAGATAGAGATATTTTATTAATTTAGATTTTTTTTTAATAAAACATCAAGTATGTTTGAAATACTCAAAATAAATATAAGATAAAAAATGGGGTTTCTTAAAAATTGAATTGGTATTTACATTCTTCATAACAGTCTTAAACTGGAGATGTATAGTTAGTGTAATAGTACTAATACAGTACTTGCTAAGGTAGGTTTTAATGAAAAGGATGGTGTTTTTGGAAACAGTTGAGATACTTGGAAGCAGAAATCCTGTGAAGTCACGAGAATTTCAGTATCTTCATTATTCCTCTGTGGCCAGGCTGCTAAAACAGTACTGGGAGCAGAAAAATGCTCTCAGAGATTGCTCACTTCTGACTTCTACCTTGTGCTCGCAGGTCTGAAGGTAACTTTTTGATATGGCAACAGAATAAAAACTAAAGAGAGTTCTTTCCCTGCCTGACAGATGCAGCAGCAAGAGCTTGCCCAGATGAGGCAGAGGGATGCCAACCTCACGGCCCTGGCAGCCATCGGGCCCCGCAAGAAAAGGAAGCTGGATGCCCCCGGGCTGCTCAGCATTGGAGGAGAGGTAAGAGTGTGTGTGTGTGTGTGTGTGTGTGTGTGTGTGTGTGTGTGCACGCCCAGAGAGGGGGAACCCCTCCTGCAGAGCCCCCAGGGCTGCTGGAGCTGCTCCTGCTGCTCTGCCAGGGAAGTGTGGCTTTTGCAAATCCCATCAGCACCGGCAGTCCAGCTTATCTCGCCTCAGTTCAAATGACATCTCCTTTTGCTTGTATTTTCAAGTGTGAACTTTCGGCTGGTAATTAAAGAATGTTTTTGAAATAGTTAAATGTGAAGTGTAGGTCTTAAACTCTTTGCTGTTTTATATCTGTTTTCTCCTCTGCATAATCTGAAAAAACCCCAAAAGAGTAGGGAATGAAGAAATATCTGAAAAAACATTACTTTAGTCTTGCTTACAGTTTGAACCAAGAGCTTGCAGTAATACCAGTGTGGGTTTGTGATAAATATTGTCCAAACTTCTTCCAGAACATCAAGGTGTCCCCCACCACTGCAAAGACGAGCTTATCATCATCCTGAATAGTAATTTCTGTAAGAATACTGTGCTCTCTCAAAATAGGATTGGATTCATTAGCATGATTCTCCTGTTATTTCAAGTGGAGAAGTAGCTGTGCCACACAATAAACACAGAACTGTCAAAAGCCTGATCTGTATTAAGCGAGGTGGAGAGGCAGGGTGATGTGGTCTCGGGGTTGTGGGTGGCTCTGTAAGAGCACTGTGGTGTTTAGTACAGATCCACTTGGGCTGCTTTTCATTCTGCTGAGTCTGCCCACGCAGTGGAGTTAGAGGAATTCTTCCTATTACATGCCTGTTCTGAGGAAAATGCAAACATTTTGTATTGAATAACTAAACTAACAGTTTTGGCTCAGACATTTGACTGTCTAAATGCCAGCCATTTCCAAAGGCCTTTTTGTTTCCCATTTTGGATAGCTTTTATCTGAGTTCTCTCTCTTTTTGTATGCTAAGATTAGTGCTAGGGAATTAGCTGAGCTAGGAACAGAAGGGGATCTTGTTTATACTCTAAAATTTACTTAGGACCTCGGATATGTAGGAGGTGCTCCCGTTTCTGGTAAAATTCATTTCAGACTGAAGGAGTTTCCTGGGTTTTGTGTTGTCCTGTTATTTCCTCCCTTTCAGTCTCCCTCCTTTACATTCAGTAAAGAATTGTCTTCTCCACATGCACATGTAACAAATGTCACAGCAACAGGCCCAAAAAAGCTTTCATTAGAAGCTCGACTGGGTGGTCATAGCTTTGTCTCTCCCTCATGTAAAAATAATTTGAACCTTGTAATAGTACATTAATCCTTTCACATTTTTACACTTCACCAAAGGAATATTTTCTCCTAAGGAACAGAATTTAATTTTTATTGTCTGTTGTTCCTTTAAAAAAATTCTTTATTGAGTATTAATAATTCGATGACAAAAATTGTGGCCACCTTCACTGAGTGAAGCATTTTAATCAGAGCTCTGTATCTGAATGGATTATGATGAACAGCTTCCCTCTCTCTAGAATCTCCTTGTTCTCTTGCTACAGTGCTTCAAGGTAAAATAAAGGTCTGGGGCAAATTCCAAAGGCTTCTGGATATTTTTGCTTCCTTTTGCTGCTCTCCTGGCCCAAATTTTGCTGAACAACTGTATTGTTCAATTGGCAAACTGTCCTTGAAGTTTTTGCCGATCCATGGATTTCCTGGAGCCATGAATTGTGTGCCAGTTGAGATGGAATTGCTCCCATCCCTCTTCTCCTAGCTCCTAACCATCCTGGCCAGCTCATGGAGATGGTTGGCTGGAAGCTGATTTCAAGGTCTTGGAAGCTGTGTCTGCATCATTCAATGTCTTTTGTAGGGAATAGGACCTCAAGTGCTGTTCAAGCTGTGTCCCACAGCTTGGCTCCTAGAAACTCCTTTTCTGCTATTCTGAGCTTATTAGGGCTGCTGTGCAGAATGTTTCACTGTAAAAAGGTACTGGAATTTTGTACCTCTTATGTCTAAGACTGTCTGTTCTTTGGGTTTCTGGAGTTTATAAACATCATTATGATTCTGTGTTCTATGGTACCAACACGCCCTTTCAAATCCCAGTTTCAAATATCTGACCTCCTCTGTGGTCTGTGACACTCTGATTTCTCACAGCAATTTCTAAGCTGCTTAAAGCCCTTGCTCCTGATAATCTCTGCTTGCGAGGTCTGACTTGGCCTGAGCTTTTTGGCCTGCACTATTTTTTGGTCAAAATACCCAGTTTTTGCACTGAAGTTGCTAGCCTCCTTACTAACCTTTTTTGACTTCTGTGTCTGCTTTTGTTACAGCTAGGACCCTGCATGTTTACTGAGCCAAAGAGATGTCATTTACAAACCATCCCACCCTGGCATGCTTCTTTTTTTTTCCTCTTTACTGAACTAACTCGTTTGACACTTTGCTTAGTTGCATTGGCCATTTTTCAGTGAGCAGTGCTGGATTTCAGTCCAGCTTCTTGGTTTAACAGAAATACTAACAATTCATTTTTAGAAATTGGATCTTTTTAATAATACCCTTTTTGTCTGAGCTGGAGGTTAATTTAGGAGTAGTGATGGATTTTCTACTAAAGACAAGAAGTTAATGGAAAATATTAGTGTTTCTGTATTTAAGTACTTTTTGTTATGTAGAAATAGCTCTTCTACAGCTTTTGGAAATATCAAAAACTTTGTGTTAGTAACTGTAAGTATTTTCTACCAGCACATTGTTTGAGAGTATTTTTGTTAAACTTTGTTCTCTGTCTCACATTGCCAGAGCTCATTTGGACTTCTTTGCTTGTTTGCAAGCCATAGCTAAATAGGCCTTTTTTTGGATGGCAAAATTACTATAAATTATCAGTACCAGGTCCATCAATTGTCTTTCCTGGACTAGTACAGCTAATTTTTTAAAACTATTTTTACCTGGGGATGTGGAAAATCAGCAGGTTTGGAGTGAAGTTACTTTCTTTTTTTTCCCCTCTTTTTACAAAAAAATATTTTTTTAATTTGCTTCTATGTGCAACCATATAAAAAATGCCTTTCCAAAATATGGGAAAAATATTTTGTAAAGCAGTGGATGAGCAGGGGCTTGTTGTTCCCAAACAACACTGCCACAGGTGAGTGACTGGTTTCAGACCACAAATGGAAAGTGGCCTGGACTAATGTTACTGTGACCCCTATCCCAGTCCCTGCATTCCTGCCCTTCCCTTTGCCTGGCCCTGGCTCTTGTGCTCATCTCCATTTGATAAATAGGAAGAAGGTTAATCTAATAACAGTAAAAATTGAATAGTTCCTGCTTTGCTTGTTGAAGTAGTTTGGCCTAGAGCCCAGTGAATACTGGAAAAGGAACTTACAACCACACAGAGACAGCAAATGTGAGATCACCTGCACTTCATTCGCTGTCTTTTTAGTACCTTTTGTGTCTGCTCATATTTTAGATGATCTGCTAGAAACACAGCTGCCTCTGTAGCAGCCAGCAGCTCATCAGTAATTCAGCCTGCTTATTATTATAATGTGGTTTAGATCAAGAGTGAAGGAGAAGAGGTAAAGAGAAGTGAGATACCTTTGGAAGGATTCAGCTTCTCTGCCTGGCAGAGTTGAAAATACTGCATCTGCTGAATTTTTTAGGGGTTTGCCATTCATTTCTTTAGTATAATAGAGAAAAATTATTGGAAAACATCTTCTAAAGTCACAGCTTGTTGGAATTTAGCACGTGATTATCAAGTTAGGTGTCTAAGGATCCTGGCCCACATTCTGTGTTTAGCCAGGCCTGGTCTGTGCCATGGTCCTGAGGTGCTCAGTGGAAGGTGACACAAACAGAACAGCAATCGGGACAGCAAGCACTGCCCTTTTTCACTTAGCATCCCATAGCACCTCTAATACCAGATTAAATGCAAGGTTTGGGTTGCTTTTCTTCACCTTAGTTGCTTTTTGATTGATTTTGAATCTGTTCAGTTCACATTTTCAGTGTTTTGTTTTGGTTTTTTTACTCCTTGAATTATAAGGCTTTTAAGAGTTAGAATTAAAATTTGGTTTGTTTATGAAATAGATATTTTCATGTGGTTGTAAGCATTAAAGCTTTAAGAAAAGGATTAGCTATTGCAAGACTAGGTCAGGTAGCTTTACAAGCTAAATACTTGAATACTGCTAAGGTGGCATGAATGCCAGAATTGGAGTATTTTCAAGTCCCTCACTTCTTATTATGGAATAAAAATGTAGAGGTTAAATACAAGTATTTTTCTGTATTTAATAATAATAATAATAATTAAATAATTTGGCTTTTTATCAAGACCTATGGCTAGTATCCCAAAATGCATAAATACAGAGTATATGTTTGAAATATCTGAGGGTATAATTTGTTTAAATATCAAGTGAAAGCCCTCTCCTGGTACTTGCTGGCACAGATGGTTTTTGAATACTGAGCTTCCAAAGGCAGCTTCAGGGCTAGTTCAGTGAATCACCACTTATTGAAGACAGTCATTTTAGGGCTAAGAAAAAACCCTCTTCCTCACACAGCAGAAGAGCAGTCATCTTAAGAATATTCAGCAAACTATCCCAAACACCATCTTTCAAAATGTGCAGGACCATATGTTGGGCCAGTGCTCAAGGGAGATCTGATACTCTGTGTGTTTTCTCATCCAGTATATTCCAGCCATTATATTAGTCAAGAAAGATAATGTTCTTGCAGACCTGGAAAGTCCCAAAATGAACAGTTAAAACAGAGATGTTTTGTGTAGAGAAAAGCTAATTACTGAAGTGATTGTGAGATGTATTTTGGGTACGAGGCAGCACATTTTTTAATTAAATTAATCTTTCGGATGGTATAATTTGAGTGTTTTAAATCTGTTTTTTGTGTTTAGGTTTTGTACAAAACATGATTAAGATTCTGGTTTCGGACTTGGAAATCTGTGTTGTACCAGAGGCAGATGTAGAGAAATTACTTAATATTACTCTCTATTAGGTCTTTATACTTTTAGTAACTCCTGATTTCTAAGTGGAAATGCAAGGATGGATTCAGAATTATGTGGGAAGCACTTGGGTATGTGCTATAGTTGGAAAAAACTACTTTTGACTGCAGTTTCTTTTTGGTTATGCAGAAATGAACGTGATTCATTTCACCATTTCAGCTGACATTCTCACTTCATGCTTGCATTATCCATGAACATTTCAGCAACACCTGCAATTACTCCTCAAATCCATTGTCAATATTTTAACCATATTAGGAAGAAATCAGGACACTAGGTCATTTTCTCTTTGGAATGGGTTAGACATGAGCTGTCTCTTGGAAAACCTGGCCTTGTTTCCTTTCTTGCCTTTTTAAACCATAGGAGATGTGTAATGTGTCCTGCAGAAGTCTCTGTTATAGGAGGGTTGTGCCTTGGCCTCTGTCCAAAGTTCCTGCTCAGTCAATATCACTGCAGAAGGTCATGAATCAACTAATATATGAGGCATAACTGCTCCTGACAGACCCAAAAGAACTAGAACCAAGTTCAAGTTCTTTTATTTTGGGGAAAATAACCAATCATCCACACTGCCGTTCTCTGAGCAAATCTTTGGCCTGTTCCCTCACCTTTCTGTAACTAAAGTTTATTTTATGGCACCCACTTTCAGAGATCCTTGGAACAACTTGTTCAACAACTCAAGTCTCAGCTTGGTCTTCCTACTGTATGACTGGCTCTCAATAAATTACTTCTTGTTTAAAGGGGTCAAGATGTGTTTAGGAAGCACTGGAATCTAAAGCCCCTTTACACTGGTTAAGCTTGAGTTATATGAAAAGGATACAATGGAGCAGAACACCTTTTGCAAGCATTTATGGATCAAGAAGTTAAAGTTTTCTTTTTGTGCTTTTTAAGCCTGTAGACAAAGAGCAGAACAGGAGGAATTTTTATGATTTGTTGTATCATTACCTTTTCAAGCACTCTTTGCTCCATCACTGATGTGATAAAATGCACTGTTCTCTCAGACCTGTTTTGGTGTAGGATGTCACTGCTGCTGACAGTTATGATTTCATTTGAGGTGTCCCAAAACTATCCCATAAATTTATGAATTTGAATTTTCAAGGAGATGGAAGAAAGATTGAGAAATCAGAGTGTCACAGAGTGTCCTTACTTTATTTTAAAAATGGGATTACATGCATACCACTTTATAAATCTTTGAAAAATCCCAAGTTTGGCTTCTAGTTCTCTTTTACTTCTGTTTTGTTTTACTTACTGTTTTCAAAATCAAATAAATATTAAAATAGTTTGCCATAAGCATGTTGATATCTATTTCAAAAGCAGTATTTTGAAACACTCTATAGATGTTATCCTAATTAGTAACTGCACCTTTTTTTCTTTATTCTTCAATGAATGAGATTTCAATTTAAAAGTCAGTTGCCCCAGTGATGAGTTTTCAGTTTTTAAAAATTTAATTCGAACTGTGTTTGGGCCCATGATGAACACAGGCTGGGTTTTTTTTAGAATTCTGGTTTTATTTTGTGAAACAGAACTTATAAACATTAATGCTTCTTACAGACTTAGCAGTAAAACTAGGAAGACATTGAAGATGATGGATAATGTGATGTTTCCATTGATGATTAATAGTTGTGACTGGAGTGAATGTGCAGAAATACATTTCCGTGCCTGTTGCAATCAGGCAGGAATACAGGCAGTGAGTCAGGAGGCAATAGAACATTTTTGCATGGATCTCAGTTCATGGGAGGAAAAAGCCAAGCAGCAATGCAAGAAAATAGCAAGTGGGCTCTGTGCCAGGAAAAACATTCTTTTTTACTAGTAGAACAGGTTTGCATGCTGTGTGTACTCCTTTGATCTATGGAACACAAAATATTCTGACAGAGGTTCAATGATCTTAATAATTTTCACTTATTGGCCAAGACAAATTTGATTTTTACTTCATTTGGAGACGGAAGTTGGTCCCACCTGACTGCATGATGTTGATGTAAACATGCAGGAGGAGACCATGAGAGCATTTTTTTCTCTGCTCCTCAAAGGTTTCTACTGCATTCTTACTTAAATAGTATTTTGTTCATTTTTAAATTTTTTTTTAAATAGAAATCAACCTCCTTGGTTACAAACAAAAATTGCTTCATTTTTAAAAAGAAAATGTTTTTGATATGATAATAATAAATACAATTGTTTTATTTGTGGATACATTGTAAATACAGTGTCTGGCGTTTATTAGCGTGGAAAATGAGAACTTGGCACAAAGACATTTGAGTAGCTAAGAGTTCATCCATTATTTGTCAGTCCCTGAGGAGCTCTACTGCTATTCTTGGGAAGGTTGTGGTTTTTTTGCAAAAGGCAGCTACCTTGAGAATGTGTGGGGACAGAGGGTTTTTGGCGTTTTGGGGAGAGTTGGTTTTGGGTTGAGTTTTTCTGTATTTTCAGTTCACTGCTGTCTTCCTGATTTTCAGACACTGAAGGATAGAATCTATTTTGCAGTCTCTGTTTTTCTGATGCTTATTATTACAGGTTTTTTCCTTCTTCTGGCTAAGTAAAACTGGTAAGACTAAAAGAAAGAAAGCGTGGAAGGGTCTAGCAGAGGGTTTGTCCATTGACTTTAGAAGGTAAGGCCCAAGGTGCTATGACTATTTTAGATGTCAGAGCAAATAATTTTTAAAACCTGACCAGAAAATTTTCAAGGTGTAACTTTTCAACCTGTACATGGAAAGATTCATACCTGTATCTTAAGGTGGCAATGTTTCCCATTTAAGTAATTTTTCCCTAGAGCAGTCAGATGAATCATCAAATAGATTCATTTCCTTCTGCTTCAATCCTATGCAGTGCTAGGTAAATTTTGTGGAATAATCTTTTTTCTTTTTTTGTCTAAAACCCTTTTTTACTGAAGTTGAGGTTTGGAAAAAGTCTAAAGAAGTTAAAATGTATTAAAATACACATTTTTTTATTTTTCCAGCCAATTCTTTTATAGTCAGTCAAGTAACGTGTTGGTCCTACAGAGAGTGACAATTAGTTATTTAACATTGTTAGTTTACCCTGGGCCTTTGGGCAAACAGTCTTGAACTTCAAGGAAATCTGGTTGCCAGCTTCTAAAGTAAACACCCTACCTAGAGGTGCCGAACAGAACTCGTTATTTTACCTGCTGTCAATTGCAGAACCAAACCATTGTCCGAGCTGTGTGTCCCTACACGGGGAATTAAACCCCAAATGAGCTGCTCCGTTTCACTCTGGCCCCACTTCCAGTGAGAGAGGGACAAAGGCAGAGACTGTGGGGTGAGATAACAATTTACTGAAAACAAACAACAACGGGATAAGGAAAGGCACAGGAACAGAACGATGTCAATAGCAAAACGGCACAAAAGAGCAGGAGATTTACACACAAAGGAGTTCCCCACCTCGGCTCAGCTCTGTGTGGCCAAAACAAGACCTGCTCCTGTGGCTCAGCCGTGACACGCGGCTGTTTACAGCCCAAAACCACAAAACCAAGGTGGTGGCGCTTCCCACGGCCACGCTTTCTGTCCTGAGACACCAGGAGCAATGGCCAAACCCACACACAGCTGGCTCGTTGGCCGTGTGGCAGGGCTCGGGCTCGGCTCCCCTCGCTGCTTGGAGCGCATCCACGCGCCAGCTGTGTCCTGCTGAGGGCTGGCAGCATGAGCTGTGGCAGGTCCAACTCTGCAGTGCTGGTCCAGCAGCTTCCCTGGGGAGGAAAGTCAAGAAAACACCACAATTCTAGTGTTTGGCCACGTTTTCTTCCTCCCAAAGGCACATCCCAAGTGATGATGCGAGCGGTACAGAATAGCAATGGCCGTGCTCCCCTCTGAATTGGCGCTGTGCGTTATGTACAGCCGTACAGTCTGTTGATAAAAAAGTATAAGTTCTTGAATTAAAAATAAAACAAAAGCCAAATAGATAAACATTTTACTCAGAACTTGCTCTCTTATTATGTGTTCAAAAAATTATCCCTTCATCTTCAGTAGTCCAATTGAAAACGAGCTTAGTGTGTAAGGAAAAGAAATGACAACGGACCTTTCATGGTTTCATTTTACCATGTGCAAGACTTCCAGGATTTTACTGTAAGTCAGACTGTTTTTCTCAGTGTTTAATGTGTGCATATCTTACGTATATCTGTACACAAAATTTCAAGGCAGGTCCTTATTACAGGTTTCATGAGTGATATCGTGAAATGAAACAATATCAGCAGTTTGCAGTGCAAGCAAATTAATTTTGACCAGCTTTGCTGTTCAAGGAACATGATTCATTTTAATCCCTGTGGTCTATTCTAAATTTTAAGAGTATTTTGAGCAAATACTTTTTTAATTTGGAAAGGAATGCTCACCTTTTTTTACACGTGTTGACCGGTCTCCTACTGTCCGCACTCCTCCTTCAGAATTTGGCTGAAATTTGCCAACAATAAAATTCAGAGGTGGAGCTCAAATATTTAAATTTTGAGCTGAAACAAGCTTTTCAGCTTAGTTGAAAACTGTTCACAGATAATGGAACAGTGCGCTTTGCACATCCTTCCTTTATAGGAGTGATGGCAAAGTGGGTCCTGTTTGGCCACATTCATGAGAAGTTGAGCGTTGGAGCTCCAAACCTGCAAGGACATGTGCACATGCTTAACTTTAAGCAGAGTGGTGAGTTTGTTTGAAGTCAGTAATGTGCCTCGTGTAGAACATTAATTACCTGCAATAAGCTTTTGTTGGAGCGCCGTGTTCCTGTCAATCTCCCTGCGTTTCCCACTGCATGAGCTCGGCTTTGCTAATCCCTAACTAGTTCTGCTGTAGGAAAACACTTTATTTTCTGTATTTTCTTTTATAGTAAAACCTGGATTTTCTTCCTAGAAATTGTCATATTGTAGTTCACTTTTGGAAATTCTCCTGCTATTTGACCACAGAAGTCTTTGGGACTAATCAGTGTGTGTTAAATGCAGGCTTATGAAGTTTCCCAATGTGTATTCCCTGAATATTGCAGGCAGTATGTTGCTTTCAAAGAAATAATACAGTAAAAATAGCTAATAGTGGGATCTTCATCTTGGTGTTCCTTTTGTTACATACTCTGTTCTAGTGAATGACTAGGAAAAAAGGGGGTTTTTGTTTTTGTTTTGCCTGGAGTCAAACAGGAGCATGCTGGTTAAAGGGATTCTGTGGGGGCTGGAGAGGGCCTGAGGGAACTCGGAGAGACATCTACCACCAGCAGCTTGTCTGTTCTAGCTAATTATAGCTGGGGTACTGTTTACTTTAGTGGTGTACTCCTTATTTATTAGTTACTTGGTTACTGCCTGCCTTCAAGTTACAGGCTGGCAGCCAGTTCCTGCAGGGGAGGTGCAATAGGGAGGGAAGGGCATCAGGCACAATTGCAGCTCCCCAACCTTGGCAAGATTTCTTATGCTGGTGGAGTTTGGGGCTTTTTTTAATACTGGCAACCCAAAAGATGGCCAAAAAGAGAAGCAGAGAAGTTAAAAAACAGCAACAACTTAAGGAAAATTTTTACTGTCTAGAAAGACTGTGGTGATAAAATTATCGTGAGTGTCTCCATGACCTGTAAGTCAGACTTGGGTTTTTTTTCCCTCCTTCTCCTCCTGGCTTTGGAGAAAAGTCTCACTCTTTTGGCCTATATGAAGTTAAAATGATTTGCATAAAATTACAGTCTTTATAGCTTTTTAACTGGTATGAGTTCATAGGATTCTGAAGTTAGTTTCACAGGGTAGTTTTGCTAAGGAGTTACAGATCACTTTTCCAAACATGACTGAACGAATATACACACAGACATTTCACAGTGTTAACTAAAAATAAGTTAAATTTTTACAAAACTTGGGTATGGAAACCATAGGTCACTTAAGCTCCCCAGTCCTTAAGAGTAAGAGTAAGACTTCTGTGCCATTGAACCACTTTGGGAATTCTTACCCTACCCTGCCCTCCAACTTTTCTGATGAGCTTTGAGCTGGCCTGTGGATGAGGTGTCTGAAGAAGGGAGTACAGCAGACCCATTTTCACTGGCTTTTGTTATTCTGTTTGTAGGATGTTGGTATAGTAATTATCTCAGCAAACAAAAGGGAAAGAACAGAAGTGTTGTATGGGAAGGCAAATTAGGAGAATTAGGAGGTTTTCTGCAGCTGTGTTTGAGAAAGTAGAAGGTGTCATAAATAGTGATTTCTGTGCTGTAGCAGCATGAAAATATGTTGGCCCATGTTATAGTTTTATCAAGAAAAGGGATCATTCTCCAGTCTTTTTGAGCATGACACACTCTTGCAAAGACAGGAGCCTGACAAGAGCTGAACCTCTGTCTGATGCACCAATTACTGAACAATTTAGAGGAAGCTCTGCCAGGAGAATGAGCGAAAAGTTCCATAAAAAAGGCAAAGTTTCTATCTCCAAAGGAGGAGGTAAGGAATACAAGGAGCACAACAGGTTAAACAGCCTTGGCCAAAGAAGTGAGTACCCCTAGGCAGAGCAGCATCTCTAATCAGTAGTAGTGGTATGAGCTCTGAGGGGAGGGAAGTTCAGGCTGGTGCTCTCATGTAACATTAAAAAGGACAAGCAGTCTGTCAGGGGAAACAGTCATTGGTGTGGGATTTCTTCTCTTGATCAAAAAGACAGCAGCACTGCAGCCTGCTTTATCTATAGGGGAGGTGATGGCAGAGGGCATTTTTTTCCCAGGCCATATTACTGGCCTGTGATACATTTTTCCTAATCCATAAAAGAAGCCACCTGCATTTCTCTCTTTTGCAGTCTTTTGTTAATCCCTTGTTTTTCTCTTTTTATTTTGTTTTCATTTTTATGCTATTACAGTTTTTTTAAAAAGCAACTTTAAGGGTCATCTTTACAAAACAAAAAATTAGCTACATCTAATGGACTTGAAAAATGTGCCTAGTGCTTGTCTCCAAAGCCAAAATTACTTTTCCAATCTGTGCAAGTAATTTTTAAGAATAGCATTCCGTTTCAGTACCTTGAAGCTCAATTAAAGGAGGGAAGGGGAAACAAAGTGCTCTCTGCACAAGCTTGCCTCTTGCCCCTGGACACTGTTGGCAGCCATACGTGTGTTGCATTTTGGTAAAACTTACATTTCCACAAAATTCTTTTAGCAGAAGTTTTTCTCTTCAGCTGTGTAGCTACAATGAGATGGGATAAATTTGATGCTGCTGTTGACTTAGCTTTTACCTTACTAAATAACAGAACAATGAAGAACTGCAGGGACTGTACCCTGCTGTCAGCTATGCACAGAGTCAAAGTAAAAATAATTTGGCAGTGATGTTAAGAGCAAACATACATCAAAATTTCAAGTATTCTTTTCATAATATTTCTTAAATAACTTAGAGCCAATATGGAAGGGTTTCCAGAAGTAAATTCGAAGGTAGGTTTTCTCTCTCTAAAGAAAGAAATAAAATATGCATCTTTGGAAGTATTTGACATCATGTCTTATGTCTTGATTGAGAATCCAGAAGAAGAATTATTTTATTTACTTCAAGAAGTACTATGAACCTGAATCTTCAATTAGTTGTTTTCTAATATTGTGAAATGTTCCTTATTTTAAGGAGCTTAACTGTACTGGGACGTGTTCTGTGGCTTCTCCTGGTTGAGCACAAGAAGTAGTACAACAGGTGATTTGATTCCACCACAGATCAGTAATTTTCAGTTTTGAGTGTCCAAATCACTTAAACAATACTACATTACTTTAGAAAATTCCTAATGAAGAGCATCTGGAGTAAAGTCTTGAAGTGCAGGCTAGAGTCAACCGTTCATCCTAACTCTGTTCTCTCCATAATCAAATCTGGATGTGTACATTGTGTATTTCAGTGTGAAGTCTGCCCACTCTGCAGCAATTAGTGGAAATTAAAATTGTTTAATGAGCATTTTAATGCTTTTCAGTCGATATTGTTGATAGGTACTGAAGACTCCAATGTTCCAAGTGTCTTTAGAATTCTCTACCTTGATCTATTTTGTGGCCCAGGAGTAGATATTATTCACATATAGTATTTATTTTAGCTATAGTGATTAATACGTCAGTTTGACCTATTGGGGTTTCTTTTCTACAGTGCCATATATAAAAAAATGTAATGTAATCCATAACTCAGCTTGTGCAGCCTATGTTGGGCTGTAAATCCTGGTTGGTCTGCAGTCAAATGCATTTCTTATATTGGCTCTACTGGGATACAGGATTTTGTGGGCTTGATACAACTTCTAAAAAGTTATATATTGCCTTTTATCCTGGTGGTGATGAAGACCAATTACTTTTTAACATAATTTTCTCTATTTCTGCCCTTACTCTCTAGGTATTATATACTGCTGTGGTAAATTTATTAAGTTGTCCTGAGTGTGTGGGTGGGAGATAGCAAAGCTGTGTTTCTTCTTGTGTAACTGTTTTTCCAACTACAGATTCTACAAAATTAGATTTTTGTTTGTCATATTTAAATTATGAATTTAACGTAAGCCTTCTACTTTTAAAATAATTTTTAGTGAGGCAGTATCATCTGTAACTTCTGAGTTATTTAATTAGTGCATATGCTGAGATTATTTTTTAAATTAAATGTGTAATCTTATAAACCCTAACATTCGTTACACTTTTTAAGCATTTCAGGGGGGTATTTTTATCTCCAGCATTCAATGGGTTTATATAAGTACCTCCTTTATGACAACTTCAGATTTGTGCTGAATTTCTAATACAATTTTTCTCCAGAAGAAGACCCAAGAGCAGCTCACATGTCGCTTTTCCTGCTCTCTCCCTGCCCAGACAAAGGCATTGCCCTGGCTTTGCTGGGATGGGTGTCCCTTTCATCCCTGGGCCCCCTCCCTGTCCTGGGTCTGCTGGGATGGGTGTCCTGTGAATTCCTGAGCCCTCTCCCTGTCCTGGGTCTGCTGGGATGGGTGTCCTGTGAATTCCTGAGCCCTCTCCCTGTCCTGGCTCTGCTGGGATGGGTGTCCTGTGAATCCCTGAGCCCTGCCCTGGCTCTGCTGGAGTGGTGTCACTTTAGGCTGACCCCCTGAGCTGTATCCCAGCAGTCCCTGGAGCTGCTGCCACCCCTTTTGCCCCAGAGCTGCCCCGTGCCGAGCGCTCAGCCCCGACCCCCAGCGCAGGGAAACCCTGCCCCTGCCCGGGCTGGAGCCTGCAGTTCTGGGATTATTCT
Organism: Regulus satrapa; assembly: GCA_013396955.1. Taxonomy (NCBI): domain Eukaryota; kingdom Metazoa; phylum Chordata; class Aves; order Passeriformes; family Regulidae; genus Regulus; species Regulus satrapa. Next base: position 807,615 of record VWZN01019450.1, on the reverse strand, counting down.
CCCAGCTCTGCTACCAGGACACTTCTGGCTGGCTGTGCCTCGCCATCCTGATGTTTGGAATACAGATCCACGAGAAGCACGTCACGCTAACGGAGCACCACAACAGTCATACTTTGTCTCAGTTGATGGGGGAATTGCAGCACACAGGGTAATTCGTGTTGACAGCAAGAACTTGCAGATAGGCGGCCTGAAATGGTGAAATCATTATAGAAATTTATTTAACTGGTTGAGTGGCCATAGCAGATTGGTTGAGCCAGCCAAATCTGAAGACTGTGAGGGAAGTTTCTGCTCTACTGCCTTTTTTTTAAGATTTATTTTTGGCTGGTTAATAAATACATCTTTGGAGCACGTGTTTTTAAGTCTTTGAATATACTAATAGCGAGGTTAATAGTACTTGATAAAATATTAAGTATATTTTCATCTCTGTTCAGATATACAAAAGTTTTGTTTTCATGGTTAAAATTTGAGGAAAAATATCGAAAAGAAGGCAATCATATAATTGAAAATAAATCCATTGAATTTTTCTTTACATTTCATTCTCTTTAGAATAATGTGTTAGCAATTTAGTAAATAATATAGTTTCACAACTTGTTTTAATTAAGTCACAAAACATTTTTTGATTACTTGTTATTCTGCGGTTTAAAATCTCTTTATCTGTGACAAAAATCAGAGCTTTGTTTATAGAAATTGGATAAAGATGAGGAGCTGCCTTAAGTGTTTAAACAATGCTCTTTATTAAAGAATCTATTTTTCTGTTTCATTTCCTTTTTTTCCTTTTAGGAGTGAGGTTTTGCCAGCTGATTTCATACTTTTCCCACAGCCACAGTAAATTCTTCTGCTAGGTATTAGCTGAAGCATCATTTTGCCTAATTAAAAGAGAGACGTGATAACCTGGGTCCATAAGTGTAATGCAGTGGCATCCCTAAGTGAAGAACAAGAGGGATGACATTTTGTCACTGCATTTTGTTTGCAGGCAGTGCCAGCTCCTTTTGCCTAAGTGTGACAGTCTAAGCTGTCTTCCTGCAGTTTTTGTTCACGCAGGACAATGGTGAGTTTGAATGAGACAGGGAAGCCTGTTGGTCTGGCAACATTTGTAATGCATTATTATTTCTCTCCAGAGCAGCTGATTCCACAGCCAACCCTGTGTATTTATTATTACAGGCAATTGGCTCTGAGAAAGAGACCTGGGAGCACCTTCTCTTCTTGACTTTAACCAAACCCTAACCAGTCACCTACATTTATAATATTTCCTTAGAACTTAATTTCAACAAGTTTTAGTCATACCCTCTAGGATCTCCATAATACAATTCTGTAGGTACAGCAAATTCTTTAAATCGCCGTTAGCAGCGGAGCACACAGGCATGCTACAGACTAAGCACGAGAGACCTAAGTCTGTAGAGAGATAGATGCTTTGAGTATTATCCATATTAAAAAAGAGATATCCCAAACTTTGCATTTAAAAATATTTCTCTGAAGTGTCTCCTTTAGTGTAAATGCTGATGTGTGTTGGCATTAAACGGTTGTGTGGAGAGCGCTCCGGAGCCCGGTGGGGTGGGAATTCTTCCATTGTCAGTCTGGCTCTGCTTCCATCTGTGGCTTACTCTAGCTGGCTTTATCTCATGTGCTCTTATCTTGTTCATTGCTATTCATAACCCATACTTTGTGAAGATGGGTCTTTATTCCTAAGAAATATTTGCCAAGTTCCTTGTTCCTTTATGTAGAGGAACAATAAATGCTATTTGAACATATATACCTTTGATTTGTTTTCATTCCCAGTTTAATTATGCAGTGTGTATTTTAGACACATATGCCAGATTCTTGTCTTACATTAATTTGCCTTTGCATGTTGACAAGCACAGAAGGCAAGGAAGCAGTATTGCTGTCTAGGTACCATCCCTGTGCTATGGTGATGGACTTGCTCTAGGAGAAGGTAATAGCCAGGTGGTTCTCAGCTTCTGGATCCTTTAAGGAAATTTTCTGCAAATCTGTGGAAAATGAAAACCTGGCAAGTCGTCAGCTGTATGAGAAAAGAGATCTCTGACATTTGGCTTCACTCCTCTCTTGTCTTTTTATTCTCCAAACTCCTGCTGTGTTCAGCTGGGGAGAAAGAGGCTGGTTATGCAGTCAGGTCGTGGTAAGCAAGTGGAGAGCATAAGGTGCAGTTTTCAGTATTCCTGGTAACTGGTATAAATCCTGTCAGCTGGAACTGGTGTGTTCCAAACCTTGTCCTTCAGTTTTTCAGGCCATGGAGTTGAGCTGAGCTATGTGATAGCAAGGGAGAAATAATTACTAAGAATTCTTAAAGCAAATGGAATTGCATGGATCTGGGATTGATGTTCTGATACGCTGCTGCACAGGTACTGTATAAGGAGACCACTTCTGACTGAAGTCTTCTTTTTCCTTTGCATGAAAGCAGCATAATTAATCAAGCTGTAATGAGTTCAGTTACTGCTAGTTTGTCACCTGAAGAGAGGATTTACCAGAGCAGGCTGAAATCCAACTGAAAATAGGGCCACGGTTAGTATTTAGTACTTAAAGAGCTCTTTTTTTAAACATGTGTAGTGTAACAGTAGGCACATTGTGGTTAGGCTGGGACGTGTGTGTTGTATGGTTTGAAATACACCTCCAAAAATAAGTGAAAGATGATACGGAATTCTCTTGCAAATTTTAAATGAAAAAAATACTGTTCTACAATGCATGTTACAGGTTGGCGAGAGAAGGTGTCATTCTACATAAGGAGTTGGCAGCTCTAAATGTTACCTGATTTTTATATTCAGTTTTTTCTTTATTTATAAAAATCTCAGATTGTTTCAGTGTGAAAGTTATGTCAAGTATAGCGTAGTATAGAGTCTATGCCCTCAAAATCAAGAATCACCAAACAAGCCGATGTTTTGGCTTATGGTTCAAGTTGTTACTCTTGGTGATCACTTAGAAGCATTATTTGAACAAAGGTGATGGTTTTGGTGCTATGCACCTTTGAAGTTATCGTTACTGTTTGTGCTGTTTTGAGATGTCAGTGCTGTTTGAATCCTGTCTGTAGTACAGTAGGAAAAAATCCATGGGTATGTTCCTTGAAAAAAAGTAAAATAAATCAGATGCTAGGCATTGTTTTATTTGCTTAGGTGATTTTTAAATGGCTTTAAATTTTTATTTCTGAGAGAGATGATGTTTTAGCAGTGCCTGTTTTCTAGGGCTTCAGAAGGAGCATGCCAGTGCAAGGGCTGCTCTGGTTGCCATCGTGAGTGGGTGAGGAGGTCACCGCCATGGGCTGGGGCGAGGCTCTGTGCCAGGGCAGCGCTGGGGGCAGCACCAGCTGGCCCTGTGGGCTGGGGCTGGCCCTGCCCCGGTGGATGGGGGCGGATCTGCAGGATAATGACTGCAGCAGGGGGCACCGAGGAGCAGCTGGGGGGCACCGAGCCCTTCATCAGCACAGCTGGATCCGGAGCGAACAGCTGTCTGTGCTCTTAGACTCGACACTTCTGTTAGTACTGGGGGCTCTATTTGCATTTGTTAGATTATTTTGGTAACAGTACTTCCCCGTCTCTAGTGTTCCATTTCTTTCCATAATCCCCTCTCACAGCAAAATCAGTATTGGCAATTCAGAAGAAACAGAACAATTACTTTCATGTAAGCCTTTAACAATTATTAACTTTCCTATACTTTCCCAGCAACGGTTATATGTGTAAGTCTCAGTAAAGAGCAGCTGTGGAATGAAAATAAAGGAATTAGACAAAGAAGCTGTTTAGTTGTGCTGAGATTGCCATGGAAGAGCTGTGTGTGAACTCCCTCCTTGGCGGTCAGCACTGAGGAGGAGGAGGAGGAGTCCATGTGCCCTTGTTCCTGGGATATTTCAATCATGAAGCCCCTCTCTGTGCCTATGAGGAAGTGAGTGGATGATGGGAGGGCAGGATATTTGAATTTACAGGCCAATGCACACTTGACCATAACTGAGTTGATTATAAAAATTATTATAATAATTTAATGACAGCATAAAGAACACAGGGAGGAGAAGCTTGTATTCAAAAAAGCAGTGTTGGAATTTATGAAGCTTCCTTGCTTACTCTTATTCATGTCTTTCCCTTTTCTTATGTGTTCCCTATATGCTTCAGAAAAACAAATCTTGTAAACATTTGCTCGGTTTTGGCACAGAATAATAATGCAGACAAGTGTCACATGAATGATTGTGACACTTGTACAAATATCTGTGAGCTCAAACAAGACAGGCAAATTATGTTTTGACCCATTAACTATAGCTGTCTTAGGTAGAAAAAAAAAGCCAATTTATCTAAATACTTAACTCAAGCATGCAGTTCAGACTTAAAAATTTTGCAGAATCATAGCTTCTGAGATGAATAGTTTGCATATTAAAAGCATGTCAAGATGCATCATCGTTCCATCTTCGGTTTACTGAGAAATCACAGTTTGGAGTAGATGGCAGGCAGGAAAATCAAGCTGGGTGTTTTGTTTCCCTTTCATACTGATACAGACCATCCTTTTGCCATTCCTACTGTTTATCCACTTAATCATAATACTGTGGAGAAGAGAGTGACGAAGACTTTGTCATTCTTTGGCATCAACTTCCCAGATTTCCTTCCAACTTGTCATATCGTCAGGATTCTCGGGTGGTAGTAAGAAGTTGTCTGCAACATGGTAAATACTGGCAATCTGACTCCCCATAAATGAATGTGGGGGAGCCTAGTGGGGGGGGCTCAGATGCGATGCTGCAAATAATTTGTCATTTTTGAGGTTGAAAAATTTTTAATCTTGATGAGTTTTTTATAAAAATTCCTGGACTGTGTAAATTTTGCCATGTCTCAAAATAATTACAATTTATTATAATTGCCTTTCTAGTGTAGGTGTTCCTGTAGTTATATACCCCCTTGAAGCCTGATATCACGTGAATTTTTGCAGCCAGCTCCCTGTAGCCTTTTGCTAGGAGGATCATTCAGTACCTGTGTGCTGCAGTGGTTCAAGACCATCTTCTTCCTTTGTTCCTGTCTTCTTCTTTACGTGTTCCTTACCTTAGCTTTCCTCATATATTCTTAGCTTTCTCCACATAAGGAAAAAAAAAATCAAGACAAAATATTTTAGCGCTGGAGTTCATTTTTCACATTTGAGACCTCCCTTGTGGAATGGTTTGTGAAAATTGTATTAATGTTAATGAATTCTCTGCTACTTGGTTTTGGTTATGTAGTTGATAATATGATAATACGTAGTCTATCTCAAGAATTTTGGACAAAGAATGAAAGTTTAAAGTATTCTCGTAATTTGAGCATTCTAATGGGTCCTCAACAAGCAACCTTTTATTAATGAGAATATTTTGGAAGAAGATGAGCAGTCTGTGGCTAGTAATAAACAGATTGGATGCATGTTTGTGAAGACCTCTTTATTGGGAACGGGGAAATGAGGCTGGATGTGCTTAGCTGAGAGATAAAAAGCCCATCTAAGTTAAAAGGCATAATAGGAGTGAAAAAGTGAGACACAGTTTTAGACTGAAATGAGAGTGAAGAGTTGGCAGATTAGATTTGCCTTAAGTCTATGATAGTTAAAATAACCCCATTTAAAATTTTGAAACTGTAATTTACATGTTCCTTTATTATTATTCAGATTAATACTAAAAGGGCAGAAGTCATCCAAGGAACTTATGCATTAATTTTCTTCCCTTTCACTATTCTGTAGATTTGTTTCAAAATATTATTCTAGGACCTTGAATTTTGTTGCTATTTTTTGTTTTGACAAGTTTTCGTTCTGACTGTCTATTAATGCTACTGAGAAATAAAGATGCTTTTACAAAATGCTTTCAAGCACAAAAGGAGATGGTTTTCAAGAGATTATTTTACATATTTACATATTTTACCTTAAGCATTTTGTAGTCACTGCCTACTGGTGAATGTATCAGATTTTTACACACACTTTCAAAATGAACCAGTTTTGCTTCTAAGCCATTGCAAAGGGAGGAAATGAATTCTAACTTTTTTCACTTCATTTTCACATCCTCACATTTCCTTATTTCACATGGTTTAAAACAAAATGCCTCCAGCATTATTTTTCCTTTCTCAAGAGCAAAGTGAATGTGACTTTTCTAAGGGGGTCACAGGATGCCTCTGAGGCCTGTGGGTGTTACTGGACTGCTGCCTGCTTTCAGCTTAACTGAAGGGCTTGTCATAGTTTTCATCTCCTAAGAAATTAGCCCTAGGTGCTGGCCAGAAGCGGGAGAAGGCAGCATTATGAGTCCCACGCTGGTTATTTCCCACTGACATCAAATCCTGAGGTTTTTAAATTAATCCTACACAAAGACAACCCTTCATTTTGGTGCCAGTTTGAAATTAGACTGCAATAATGACCTTTTAAAGATGTCTAGTTGTTAAGATAAGCCCCTGTTGAAAGCCGAAGGTGGCTCTTGCACCCCGTGCTGATCAGACGTTGCCGAGCAGTCGCAAATCCCGGGAAGGTGCCGGTGAGCTGTGGCCACTGCCCTGCCCTGTGTGGCCACCAGCCCCGGCAGCCAGGGCTGGCCGAGCCCCGCAGCTCGGGCCAGAGGCAGACAAAGGGTCTTTATGGAGTTCCAGAGGCAGATTAGTTACACACTGCCAAGAGAAGGCTCCCACTAAAGGGACCGAGCTCGCCATCAGGAAAAGTCAATTCTTGGCTGTGAGTGTGCATTGAAAACACACCTTTGAATAGATACCTTTGAATATGTGCCTTCTATATCTGTACCTTCGAGTGCTCTGCCACTGGCTGGCAACTGGAAAAGCTTGGGGAAGGGAGCATTAACAGCAACTCTTAATACAAACAAGAAAGTGATTTAATCCACACTACCCCCAAGTGTGAAGTGGAAACCGGCCCAGTGGAAAATGGGAAAGATCTGCATAATATACAGGAGATTTTTGTCCATTGGAATAAATAGAAATTTGTGTTGGTCCTAAACTAAAATTCACCTAATCATTCCTGTCTTTTCACCTTGGGGTTTTGCATCATAAGCCTGCGTGAATTTACCATGTGCAGGATTGTCTTTCATTGCTAGTAATAAATAGATATGAAGCTGGAGATGGTACCTCTTTGTAGTGAAAATAGATGTGAGTAAACAAAGGCAAGAAACTGTATATCTATGACAAATTATTTTGGCAACCATTACCCTTAGCAGTTGTTTTTCTATTTAAATTTTGAAAAAAAAAATACCATTGTATTTTGTTTTTGTTAAAAGGATATCTGTGGTTTTTACTTGTAAGAATTGACTGGGGTATTTTGTTGTTGTTGTTTTTTGAGGTTTTTTTTGGTTTTTTTTGGGTTTTTTTTTTTTTGTTTTTTTTTGTTTTTTTTGAAGGTTTTCTAATTTGGCAATGCTCAAAGGTGGTTCCAACTGTAGAGAGTATGACTTTGCTGAGACAAATTTGATTATGATTTCAACTGTACGTGATATATGAAAATTGTAGCTGCTAACCAGCATCAGTGGCATGGTTTCCTTTGAGAACTGGAGTAGTCCTGTAGAATAAGCACTTCTAAATACTCCACCTTTCATTATTCAGTTATATTTTAGTTCTATTCCTCAAAACCAGAAAATATTCATTAAAGATCTTTTTTTATTTGATGGCGTACTCCACCATCTGCTGCCATGATGCACACAACTCTTGTTTTGAGAAATGTACTGTGAAATCTTTGTTTGAATCTGTAGGTTTTGAAAATGCACAATATCCAGGCATTTAAGCTTTCCTTTTTTAACCCTTAGCACCATGAGAGATTTCAAGAGCTTCTCTACAGCATAAATTGTTTATCAAAATACAGCCATAAGAAAAATACCATTTGTATGTTTTAGTTTTCTTTTGTGTATTAAAATAGTGGGATTACTTGCTTAATCACTTAGGGAGGCAGTAGAAAATCCAATCTCTTATTTTATGATCATTTCTCTTCTTTAATACATTTCACCTAGTTTAGAAGTATGGATCAGAAACTCACAAGGAAAACTGATGCCCTTTCCTGCAGCTAAATTAACAGGAATCACGTGGAAAACAATCTGAGCCTTGTATGAAAAGGGGAGCCATTAAAATTAGCCCTAAGCTATGGACTGCACCCAATATCACTAGAACTGCACTCACTGCAGATGTGGAGGCTGGCTCTCAGGCAAACTGAGCTGTGTTGTATAGCTACAATTAAAATCAACTCCTCTGCCAAAAAATAAAAGGGAGGAGGGTAGAAGGAGAACATCAAAGACAGATTGAAATGTGTAGTTAGTAATAAGAGTGGTCTCCTCTTGAACCAAGCCCTGCAGCGATTCATGGCCCCCTTGTTAATGAGAAATTTTGACCTCTGGTTTGTAAGTTAAACTTGTAATCCCAGCTAATGAAGTAAATCAATCCCAACTTCAGTCTGTTGTTCCCATTTTTCTTTCCACAGTGTGTCTGGGAGTTAGTATCCAGGTCTACAAATACAATTTGGGGGAAAAAAATTATTCTGCTGCTATGTGACAACTTCTGTTTTGCAGATTCACTTCCACATACCTAAAGCAGGCAGATTATTTCAACTTGTCTGTGTGCTTGTAAAATGTCCTGTTGGTTTTGGGTGTTCGTGACATTTAAATAATAGGTCTGAGTTAACATTTTAAAAGGGAAGCTGGATTTGTAACTATCATATTTATCTCCAACAGGTTTAAGCTTTAGATGTGTAGATCGATGTGAAATAATTTGAGGAGCCTTATTTTAATTCTTGCTTTATATTTAAGGGGATGCTAGTTTTGTGTCAGAAAAAGAGTCTTCCACTGCAGTCTCAATTCTGAGAGAAAACATTCACTAGCAATAAAATGAATGCAATGTGAAAATGCCAATTTTCATAATGTGAGGATCATCCTTTGAAACACATACTTTTGTGTCTTATGAGCCACTGAGTGACAAAAACCCCAAATCCAGCCCAAAAGCCCTGGTAAAGCCTCGGAGTTGATTCTGTGTCACACCATGTTATTAAGGAATCTGTAAGAGATCAGCAACTGATATAAAAGGAGGTGAAGTCTTTTTGGCAAAAATAAGGAGATATCAGATTCATAATGTGATCCCTTAAAGGATAGCGTAACCAGCTAGGAAAAAAAAAAAGAAAAAGACTGGTAGCTACTTCGTTTTCCTTCCGTGTTAGTAACTGATAGTGCTGTGGACACTTCTGAATGGCACAGACCCTTTTTTGTTGTAATATGTTTCACTCCAAAGAGAGTTTTTGTATTATTTTACAGCTATATAGTGCTACAGACACTGTTAACAGGGGCAGCATCTCCCAAACTAAATGTATTTTTCTAAATGAAGGATACAAATGCTCTCCTCTTGCTGCGTCTCTGTTCTCCCTGCAGCTGTGGCCCGGAGTGGTGCAGACTTTTGGCTCCCAAGTTTTTGGCCCTTAATATTAGTTTTTCATATCCATATTCCTGCAGTTTGGTCAACAAACCTTACCCCATATTACAACCCTTGTAGAAGTCATGCATTTTGGTTTCTGTCATGAAGAGGGAACAAATGACCACATGCTGCTGTATTTTATGCCATTTTATTAAAGGAAAGAGGAATTCTGCGCAGCGGTGAAGTCGGAGTCTCCGGGGAGTGCCCCAGCTGAGCAGCTGTTTTTCCTGGGCTGACCCCGGTGGTGCTGTGTTTGGTTACCTCGGGGACCAAGCCTGGGCTGTTCTTTCTGGGAGTAGGAGCTGTATTATTTTTATGCCTTTAAAAGAGGATGATTCCTGCCTAGATTTGATGACTTGCTGCCTGAAAGGCACAGGGATTTCCTCAGGGCAGGCAGTGGTCAGGGGCTGTTGGTGTGCCCAGAGGGATGTGTCCCCCCAGGCAGGGACACAAAGGCTCCTGCAGAGCTCCAGTGAATGACCTGTCAGCAGCAGGTGACACCTGGCCCTTGGCTGCCCCTCTCCCAGCCGATGGATGCTGGGGAGCCCTGGGAACGGCATCCACCCAAACCTGGAGGAAAAGCCCCTTTGTGGCTCGCCGAGCGCTGCTCTGAAGCTGTGCCTCGCAGTGACAGCTCCTGAGTGAGCTCCTGTCAGCCTTGCTGAGAAAAGCAAAGCACCTGAACTGTGGGTCTGTAGAAAGAGCCGGGTGAGCAGAAGGTTCTGGAATAAATCGTAGGATGGGTTGGGTTGGAAGGGACCTTAAAGATCACCTTGAGCTTTTGCACAGGACCCACGAGTTGTGGAGAGTGAGATGCAAGAGGCATCTCCTAAGGAAAGGGAGGAAGAGCTTTTCTGTAAAGGAGCAAAATATTAATGCAGTCCAAATATAGAGATTATATCCCCTAATAAGTTTTAGCCTGTAATGTATATTTTTCCTAAGGATCAAATGTAGTGGAAATTTTTATTACTCAGAGTTCCTCTGCATCTTGAGGGACTATAAGTTTATAAGTAACACATTAAGTGTTACCTGTGATCTTCAAAGCACACGTGAAGGGCTAGATGAAATTGTATACTGGTTTTGTTTGTGATAATGCTGCACAATCGTGAACATTACCTGTGCTGTTCTTTGAAGATGCTCCTGATAACGTGACCCTGATAATGATTTGAAGCTAGTTGCCTTATACTGCTGCAAATCATTAGTGCATTATAAGTAAGACTTTATAATAACCTAGTTTTTTTCTCACTAAATTTAAAAGAAGCTATGTTAATTGTGACAACAAGTGGAAAAACGCAGCGGCAAATCTGTTCTCAAGTGATATACCTTAGTATATGGAGGATCCTGTTGTGAAGAACTTGGAAAATAATCATGGTTTATTAGCTGCACAGTCTTTTCCCCTTTGTTTCTATTCATTTAATTTAAAGTGAAACAACTCAGCATGCAAAACTAAAATTAGCTGCAAAAAAGGTGTAAGTGAATAAACAGGCAAATCCATTAGAGTCGATGGGTTATTGGATCCCTTGCCATTCCTCAGATGGCGGCCTATTAAAAGTGGTAATGTCTGCCTCCAGCATGGCCTTGAGGCACCAAGAAGGCCAAGACAGGCATATTTCACATGCATCAGACACAAGAATTAAATAGACCAATGTTCCCTAAAAGACTGAAGTACATCTCTTTCTGACGTTCATCTCGGGCAAAAATTCATTGATCTCAGTATGTCCCTTGGCAATTATAAAATATTAAATCCAAGTCACACTTTTCTAGTTGGCTTAATTTTTTCTCTATTCACAGCTTTCTATTTGATCAATTTTAACAAGTTGGGAATAGCATCTAATAATAAAATAAAAACTGCGGAGTGAAAAAAGTTTGTTCATTTCACATTCTTATATTTTTATATTTCGTTTTTAGACGTGCCTGTCATTTTATTGTGTTTTAAATACATTTGCACACTCGATAGATGAAAAGAATATATATTTATACACTCAAACACACCTCCATGTTCTCCTTTGAATTAGCAGTTTCTTTTTAAAGATAGATATTTTTATGTGGCCATAGTAATGCAGTGAAATCTGTATTTTAAAACTAAATCTGTGAAGTTAATCATCGTCATTTTTCCAAGTGTCAGACAGTAGTCGTGTTTCTCTTATGTCAGGCTGAAAAATATAATCTTGGTGGAATCTTACTTCTGAATTACTACTTACATGAGCATTTTTGTTGGTCTGTTTGAACTGAAATTTGGATGTGTTTGTGTAAACATCAGTTTTAATAGAAATGTGGAGATTTGTAACATTCATTACAGCAGAATGAATGTCTTTGCTGATGAGAGAATACCATAGGGAGATTCTTTCCATCCGGGCATTCTACCTGTTGTGTTTGCTCCTTGTCTTCCTGCTAGGGACTCCCATCTGGCTGGCACATTGCAGCCTTCCATTCCTTCAGTAAGCTCTTTGCCCAACAGCTGCAAGCAATCTTGGCTGAAAAGACGTCAAGAAGAATGCTCAGAGTCTTGGTTGGCTTTTAAGAAATGACAATTTTGATAATTTACTATCAGCAAAATTACTCCATAGAAAGGAAGGGAAGGCTAATCAGTAAGGCCTTAAATTTTCAGGAAAGCAAAGTTCAAGATTTTGCTTTACATTTTGGAAAAAAGACCCTGTCGTCATATAACTTTTTAAAAAATACACCTAAGTTGTTTTTTGCTAACAGGAAAACTAAATGAGTGTTAATGAGATGGGGGAAAAAAAGAAAAAGAGAGTGTGGCTGCCTGTGCAGCTCCTGTAGCACCAATGGAGAGAAACCAGCGTGCTGCCCTAGGTGCCCAGTTTTACAGCAGGACAGATTGGATGCTGGGCTCTGAGGGGTCTGCCTTGAATTTCTAACCTGGCAAACGAGTCCCTGAATGCCCAGCCCAGCGGTGTCACAGCAGGTCCTGGCTGTGGTCAGTGTCCTCAGCTCAGGTGTCACCACAGGTCCTGGCTGTGGTCTCTGCTCTCAGCCCAGGTGTCACAGCAGGTCCTGGCTCTCCTGGCTGTGGTCTCTGTTCCCAGCTGTTCTCTCAGGTTTATCCCCGTGCCACGAGGACCAGCTCACTGCCATGGCTGCACAGACAGCCCTGGGAGGACAAGGAGGACATGGCCCAGCTTCTCAGCCATGCTTTGGGGCTCGTGTTGGTTGTTTTTATTTTGTTGCTGGTGGTGTCCGATTGGAATCGTTCCTGTCCCTTGCTGTCTCTTTGTACAGTGAATATTGTAAGAGGGCTCATTTAGAGGTGACACAGTTACCAACTGAGCAGCACCCATCCCTCCTGCCTGAGACTAACAGAGGGGTAGGTATGACACGAAATTCAGGAAACACGGGAACACTGGCACGTCAATACAGGTCATGCAGAATCCCACTTATTGTGGAGATGTTTTTTCCTTTTTCATAGCTGTTGTGATGCAGTATTTAAAAGTCATTTCAAGAGCCACATTACTCACATATTGATGCTTGAAAAATACAGATCTAATTTTCTCTCTTTAAAATTAATTTTTATATATTCTTCTGGAAGAGCCCCATTTTGGAAAAGGTCTACAGTATGGCCTTGACTGAAATGTTTGTGTGTATCTCTCCCCGACACGTGCACGTATATGTGTGCTTGTAAAGTAATTTTTGATTATCTCTATGATTTAATATCAGCCATTTGACATAACATTGTATGCTGTCTCAAACAGGGATGAGAAAATAAAATGAGAAGAGTCATGTTCTGTGTTTGATGATTATGGGCTGCTGGGGTGAATTGGCTCTTTCCAAGGGCCAGCATTAACTACTTGTTAGTGTGTTCTGGGTGGTGGTGGTGATTTCTTGGACAGCCAGCACACCTTTTTGACCAACCAAAGTTTGATTTCCATTTCTTACCTAAGGGACTGGCACATTATGTATTATTTATTCCAGCCATGATTCTAATTGATGTTTTGTCTCAGTATGTTGGACTCAGAGAGCACTTTTTGTTCAAAATACTGTTTCCTTTATTGAGTCCCTGCTGCCATCCACCAACCATACACTCTCAGTCTCCCGTTATTTATCTCATCTGCCCCAAACATAATTCCTGCCTGTTTCTTTGAATTTTTATAAATTGCAGAACAGAAATTTGCTTTTCAAATCCACTTAAAATTCTGTATTTCAGAATGAGACAAAATAAGATAATTTTAACTATACCTATTTTGAATATTATCATGATTTCACATGATATGATAAACTGTTCTTCCCCAGCTAGCAGTTTTATTTTATTCTACAGAAATAAATATCGCTGTTCTTATTTTTTTCTAAATTCTTTAAATATAAATTAATGATAGTTTAATCAGCTTTCTGGCTGTTTACATTTTTTTCCTAGTCAGTTCTGCATCACGATATTTTTGTGCACTATATTATGATATAAAAGTAAAATTAATAGCTGTAAAAAGTGACAGAATTCTGCTGTAAGGATGTGCAATATTGTTTATTAAAATTACTCTGTTTAAAGAACATTTTACTCAACTTCGTTTTTCTTGAACTGCATACTAATTTTAAAGGTCAGTGTGGTTAGTTACCATAGTAGTGACCTAAAAATAACCTTTCCAGTGTACCTGTATATTTCTGATCTGTAGTGTTAGCATTCAGAAATGTTCTTTCCCTTAGAGTTTCAGCAGCTAAATAAGTTGCAACCCCTTCAGCTATACTCATAAAAATTTGCTTCCAGACAACATGGTCTGTTTATTGTGTAATAATCGAAATGGCACTAAATTGCAATGATTGCTGAACACTTAGGAATTGCATTAACCACTTAACTGCTAAACTACTTTCCATTTTCTTCCTCACTGTGAAGTATTATATTGATTTTCCTCTTAGTTAGAGCTGCTTACTCAACCTCTGAGATGAACAGAATATTTTAGTAGCCTTGTACACTGTCATATTTTGAGTCAATCAGCAGTGACCTTGGCAAAGAATTTTCTGGAGATTTTTAAAAAAGCTATCAAACAGAATAGCTTTGTGTGCAGCCATGTATCTTTACAGAAAATAGAGGGAAACACAAAACGTCTCTGCTAAGTGGGTTTAGTACATTATATGGGGGATTAAATCTTTCTCTTCCCCTCGATGCTGGATGGGTTATTTCCTGTTACTTTTAATACACCGCTGCTAAGACAAATTGGTGAATAGTTATGAGGCCTTATCCAGGGACTTAATCACAGCCTGGAATGTGGTGCTGGGAGTGTAATTAAAAATCTAAAGACAGTGAAAAGTGAAGGATTTTAGTAGTGCCATCGTATTCTTGGGGGTGTTGAAGATTTTTTTTTTTCTTTTCTGACTGTTGTTTGTTAACTGAAGCAAAACACAAACATCAGAGCAGTATCAAACTTCAAAGCTCCATGGCGATTGTTAGCTAAAGTAGTTGTGTCGCCAAATATTTTGCTTTCAAATCGATTTCCTTTTTCTCTCAGAGGTTTATAGAGTTAAATCCTGATCCTGTTTCTTTCTGAGAAAACTTGTCAGAAAAAGCAGAGGGGTTTTTGTAGGGGGAATTTTTCATAGGGTTTGCCTTTTTTTTTTTTTTTTCCCTAAGCAAAACCTTTCTGGAATCTTTCTGAAAAAAAAAAAAAAGAAAAAATGAGGGGGAAAGGCTGCTACAGGTAAGGAAGAGTTAACTAGAAATGGAGCGGGGATGCTGGGGGGCAGCAGTGCTGCAGAACATAGCAGTGTTCGTGCGAAGGCAAGTCATTTCCCGAAACACTGCAGACACATGGCCCCAGGCGCTCTAAAACCTTTGGAGACCAAAATGGCTCGCAGGAGTTAGAAGTAATAAGGTGTTTTTCCCTTCTTTCTCCTTCACTGAAATTCTGTAAGGTTGCTATGCATTACCAAGGAACAATGCCACTATTTTTGTGTTTTATATGGGTATTAAGATCCATTACAATTTGACATTTTTAAGATTGGTTATCCTGTAGTTTGGTGTTAAATTGAAGTTGTTTGTTTTGAATTTAATTCTTTCATTTTTCAAAGGAAAAAAGGCAGCACTGCTGTGCTGATAGCTTACTGAAGTATGCCAGGATTTGATGTTTGCATTTAATGCTCGCTATCCCAAACTATAGGGAAAATTATCTGTAAATGAAGTCTGGGGTTTTATTCTGAAAATAATTTTTTTTTTTTTTAAATTTTTTTTTTAAAGTCTGAAAGGTGCTTTCTGGCTAGCTTTTCACAATCGGGTTGTAGAAGATAGTGCACATCTAATATCTTCAAGGCATTCAGTTTCTGGGATTATTTTTAACACTGTGTTACACACCCAAGTTGTATTGTGCTTAATGCAACCTGCTTATGATTATAATAACCCTGCATGTTTGCAGCAGCTAAATAAACTCCACATCAAATAAATTACTGCAGAAACGTTATTAGGCCAGCAGCAACGTTAAGGACATCTGTTAACTCTTTTTTCAAATGCCCTGTCCTAACTGTTTATTCTAAACATTTATGTTGTTAATTACTACTTAAGTACATGGAGTAGTTCAGATGAGGCTGTGAAGAGAGGCTGAGGAGGATGAGCCAGGCTCGTGTCCCATTCCTGCCCTGCTCTGGATGCCCCAGTGGCATGGCCAGAGCTCCCTGAGTCACGGTGGCCACCGTCAATGGGGACGGAGCAATGGAGAATCCACATGGATTTCCATCCAGCAGTGGTCATTGCTCCAGCCTTCCCTCAATCAGCAAGGCAGAGGCTGAGCAGCTTTCCCCGTTTAGGCATTAAAAGTCTAAGTTGTTATTAGAGCTGGTGAAAAAAAAAATCGCTATGAAACTTCCTCTGTCAAAATACGTTTTTGTCAAAGATAAAATGTTTAGCAAAAATACATCTGTTTCAAAAACATATTTGTCAAGAAGGTTTCTCAGCTCTGAGATGACATTTCTAGTGAGAAAGTGAGTCTATTGCCGAGTGGTTGCAGCCCAGATCTAGGAGATGAAAGATGAATAGTGCCTTAACCACTGGGCTGACAAGTCTCTCTGCCACTCATGTTTGTTATAATGCAGGATGAAAACATTGTTGAGAATTGAAATGTTTTCTGGCTTAGTCTTTATTATAAGCTAAAATGTTACACACTAGGACCCAATTCATAATTCTTTAAAATATCAATACTTTACATTTGAAACTCACCTGAGACCAGAAGGTGTTTTGCTAACTGGCACCAAGAGCAGTCCAGGGCTCGTCTTCGTGTGTAATTTAGTGAATGGCAGATCCCTGATCATGAAAACAAACAGAATGCTGTTTCTCAAAGGTTAGATGGAATTTGAGAGCAACTCTGGTAAATTAAAACCAACAAGCAATAATAAAAGGACCTGCTGCAATTCTCTAAAGACAGTGTCTAAAAAGTTTCTGTTGGGAAGTTTGCCAAAATACTGAGAGCTTTTCATCGGCATGATAGAAAAAATAGATGCAAAGTAAGGAATACTCCATAGCTGTGTTTTGTTTCTGTCATCTGAGCAATGTCTGATTTTCAAATTACAGTCTTGTCTCTGAACGAGATTGAAGTAAACCTGTAGCGTATACTTTGAGCATTTCCAGTTCAGGAGTTTTCCTTGCAGTTAAGTGTTGGCTGATTGCAATGTGGCTGCAAGAAACCTCTCCTTGACTGATTCACCTGCAGCCAGATTGGGCAGACAGAGGCAGCGCTGGCTGCCCGGGGTGCCCAAGTTCCAGGCTCCTCTCCTTTGTCCTCCTTGCCCTTGGCCACCCCAGGAGCTCTTGGTCCTGCCGGTGCCTGTGCCTGGCCGGGATTCCCACAGGGGCTCCCGGAGTTTGTCTGATAAGATCACGGCTGGGCCAGCTCCTGTTCAGGGGCCAATGAATTATGCAGCTGGGGGTAATGAGACGGTTTTGTTCTGTGAATCAGGATTATGCTCCTGGGGGGCCACCTAGGAAAGTCGGTGAAACTGCATAATAAAAAAGTCATTTTTATGCAGAGGTGGAAATGTTTTGAATGCAAAGAAGAACTGGGGAAGGGGGAGGGCAGACCCCACGTCCTCCTGTATTTGGGGGAGAGAAGTGAAGTCCAGTTGTTAACCATTCCAGCTCTTATTGCCCTGCATAGTCCGGGGAGGGCTGGAGGAAGAGGCTACTTTAACATAAACTCTGTAAAAAGAAACAGTGCTGCTGTCTTCCCCCAAGTAGAGCTAGAGAATGTAGATCCATTTGTGTGGTTGGAAAACACATGTGGAATTTTATATTTAGGGACTCTGTATATTTGTATAGGCACTGTATACCGTCTGTGTAATAGGACCCAGATTACAATTAAAGTCAATATTCCTTAATTAAACCATAGATTCCATGATATTCTTCAGCTGCGTGGTTTGGAAGACATTTGAGGTAACAGGCTAGTATGTAGTTTTGACTTCTCTAACCTCCATGCCTTATGTTTGTGCCTCAAGATAGCATTGAATAACATATTTAAACTGCTCATGTGTGAAAAAGCAAAATTATATCTCACAAACTGATTTCTTCACACGTTCAAAACATCAAATTCCCCTTTTGTTCAGATACTAAACAGGAATCCAAAAGGAAGCAATGTTTGTACACAAGATGTGGTATTTCAAAATGGAGAAGATACAAATACTTTTAATGAGACGGCATTATATGGATTATAAAAGTTGAATAATTTTACAAAGAGATTCTTTTACAAATGTAGTTTTCATTGTGTAGGCATTACAGTCTGGTTCAGTTGATAATGAGTCAGAAGTTTACTGAGCTGTTATGATTTACTGTTTTGAGATAAATATGGATATGAATATGTAAAAGAGAAATTGGTGATAATCATATTTGATTCTTTCTTCAATTTCATCATGCCTAAGAACTGGTATTGTCAAGTACTAAATTAAAAAACAGAGGGGCATATTCTTGTGGCTGTGATTAGTATATATTAAAATACATGTTTTTGTTTTCTATATGTCTGTGTGTATGTAGTAGTTTTGCATGGGCACGTATAAAATATAACCAAGCTACAGTCTTTCATAGATTTTAATCACTATATAGCTATTTTTGAAGTTTTTGTAAATGAAGCAGACTTTAAATTTGAAGGCAGTCCACTAGATGAGCTGTTCTAGCTGGAATTAGAGCCTACTTTCAAATTCCAACATCTATATGAAATAGAACTTGATGACATGAGATGCAAGTCTTAAAAGTAAAACAAAATAAAACACCAAAACAAAACAAAAACCCTACAGGCCAAATAAAATGCCAAACCAACAAACGCTCATAGTAATAAAAGTTTCAAATATCTTCTCTCCGTTTACAGAATCTGTCCAGTTAGCTGAACTTTGGAGAGAACTTTGACTGATACCAATAAAATTAACATTTTCATGTTCACTGTGATCCTGTTTGGGTTTTATGGGTACGCAGAGTAGCAAGGCAGTAAGGGGTTATAGTGATGGTGGATGGTGGAAAAAACCAAATTAGTCCCATATGGGAGGTGGTTCGACAGGGACAGCCCTGGAGTTTGCTCCTGGAAAGTGTGGAATCCACTGTGCTTCCACTGAAGGGAATGCCCTCTTCTAAATAAGAGCATAATAGAAACAAAGTGCTTTGGAAAGGAGTATGTAAAGGATAAAGCGGCATCTTGAGCAATATTTTTCAGAATGAAGAATGTTCCAGTTACTGATTTATCTTTTTCACTGAAAAAAACCCAAACAACAAACCAAAAGGCGGCCTGTAGCTCTGAAGGCATAATTTGTTTAAGACCCTGGCCAAATGAAGTCACCTGGGGAGCAGTGGAGGCTTCTGAAGAGCAGTCTATGGTCTGGCCATGCATTTTGCTGCAATTTAATTTTAAAAGAGAAACTAGAAGCCAAGATCTAAGAGCTGTGGCAGTTAACGGGAAAAGCTGATACGGGATTATTGAGGTTAGAGTTCAGATAGAACAGATGGTAAAATAGTTATAACCTACTGTACCATATGTCACTGCTGCACGCGTTCAGGTAGCACATTATGTGTACAGTGGGGAAAGATCAAGGATCCTAGCATAGATTTGTAGAAAGAGCAAAAAAGAGCTTGAAAAATTGATTTTATAATTTGAGGCCAGGTTAACAAGAAAGATTTAATTTGATAAACTGAATTCACCATTCCAGAAAGAGATACCAAAAATTAGGTGTAACATATAACTGCATCTTTTCTAATTCCCAGAAAACAAAAATGAAGCTTGTGTTTCAGGAAGTCTGTTTTGGGCTTGTTAGACTTGAATTTCTAGGGAAAGTATTTGAAGAAAACAGCAAAATCACAGCACTTGAATTCAGACCATTAAAAGCAGGTTACAGTTTGATTTATGATTTTTTTAACCTTTATTCAGGGACCAGATTGTCAAAAGAGCATGCTGTCTTATTGAGGTGCCAATGAAGGGAGAAATTTCTCACTGGAAACAACTGGAGCTTTACTGGCTTAGAGCATGTCAGAAAATCTGACTGCTGATCTATAATCTCTGCTGATAATACTCAGATGCTTTTTAAGGAATCTGATGTGATGCTATGAAAGCAGAAGACAAGAAAGAGAAAAAAGGGTTAATCAAGTCAGAAGTACTGAGAGAAGAAGTGAAATAGTAGCAAAGAAGAAAAATGAAGGCAGAGAGTTGTGATTTGGAGTGGTGCTAAAGAGCCTCTGGGCTTGAGATTCATCTTGCATTTTATAATGCTCATGTTGTGTTGTATCATAATGCACTTGCTCCTACTGGAGCTGCTGTGCCTCCCCTCCTACTGCCAGGGGTAAAAATAGGCCAGTAGCACCATTGCATGCGATGGAGCACACTGGGAATTCCACGCTGCTGTTTCCCTTGGCTCTCTGTAATTACTGCAGTAATCCCCAGTGTGGCCTCAGCGTTTGTCTGCCTGGGTGCCCTCTCCCAGCATCTGCTCCCTTCTCACGTTGCTGCCATGGCTTGCTGTGCCAGCTCTGCTGCCTTTTGTTTAACTTAGCCAAAAATATCACAGCACGAGCCTCTGCTTTCAGCCAGTACTTTGGTAAAGGTTTTTCTTTTGTAGTTACGACCTTCTTTTAAATATAATATTCATGTTTATTTCATTTGGGGAGTAATTAGATCTGATAGACTTGTCAGTTTATACATTGATTACTGTCAATTGTCAGGACCCATCTGTAAGAGCTCTTCAGTATGTATCAAATGGTTGATTGGATGATTTTGTGTCCAGCTTAGACAGCTTAGACTCATTTCTGTAATATATTTTAAAGTCTGTTTTAATTAGAGTTGTTTGTAGTGGAGCACTTGGTTTTGACTACCTGGTTATTAAATTATTTTAAATAATTAATAACTATATACATTGGGGATGGTTTTAATAAAGGAAAGGTGGTGATAGTTGTGCCATTTACTTGTTAAATCTTCTTTCATTGAGGTAGTCTTAGTGGTCTTCAAACCTATCAGAATAGTAAAAATGAAAAGCTAGAGATAACTAAGAGCCATTAAAAAAAAAAAAAAAGGTTTTCTGTATCCCTGTCTTCTCCATGGCCATCTATAGGCTGAAGACAATTATTCTTTAGAAATATTGATATGGATTACCCAATCATTTTGTTACAGCAAAATGATAGAGTTGATTAAAGAATGTTTTGGGAAGTTTTTGTGATGCATGTAATCCCACTGTTTATGCAGTGAGGTGGATCTGGGACTACTGTCTGTGGAAAGGGTAAAGTTGACAAAAAACAAATATGTTTGGGTTTTTTCAACTCACTAGGTTTGAAATTTAAGGTTTATTCTTTGTTGTTGGCTGTGTTGAATGTGAGTGTCTTTAAAAGATTGGTTGTTTGTTTTGTGGTGAAATGGGCTGGAGGATGATAAGAATTTGGGAATTTGTGAAGTAAGAGGGGATTACTGAGTTTCTAAAGTGTAGAGCAAAGTTAAAATTGTCAGTAATGTGTTCATAAATTTAAAATATCTGCTTGTTACTCAAGGCTTGGCTGTTTTATTTTGTATAATAATGGAGGGAGAAGAAAAACCTGGATTGGCATTTAGAGCTTAGAGACAGTATGAAGCAGAGGGTTGGTTTTGGAACTTTGAGGGGTAGATTAGGTAGAAATCAGAAGTGGTGGAGACATGCAGATCACCAAGTGTTGTATGTGCTTTGAGTCCTGGAGAAGTGATCCTGGTGTGGGAGAGAGAGACAGCAAGGTGGAAAAGGACTTGAGAAAGAGCATGATGGAAGCAGCACCGGTGACCAGGAGGGCCAGGGCACTCTCTTCATGGCGTGGAAAGGGGAAGCAGTGCAGGGAGTGGGGCTCATTTAAGGTTACTGATGTCTGTAGGAATTAATTTCCTTTGGGGAGCCTTTTTTTCTGAGAGTTCTTTGTGCCAATCTAAGTTTTAAAAAATGTTTTTGGAACAAGCAAACCACTAATTTAAAAAGAGCCAAGAGTGAGACTTAGCTGTAAGAAATGTGAAGAAATCAAGAACTGAATGGCTGAATGATCTGGTAACTTCTCCCTGCTGGACTCTATCATTTCTCCCTAATGTCTGAAATGCATCAGCCCTAATTATATTCCATGATATTTGCAGTAATAGAGTGTTAGCTGTCTTCCACCTTTTATTTACAAACGTCAGTGTCTTTTTTCCTGCACGCCGGACTGTGTTCCGGCAATGTGTTTATCCTGCAAGCTGAAGGTATTAGCATTTAGGGCTTAATTTTATTGCCACTTGATCCAGAGATAACTGCATTACCTGCTTTATTTTGGTTTGTTTAATGGGCTGGGCACAGGTAAGGGCCCTGCACTACCCTCAATCCACAGAGGAGCCTGTGGTAATTACAAGGAAAGGTTCAGAGAGAGTGACTAATCCACCAGTAGATTTTACGCAGGATAAAGTCCTAAGGAGCTGGTACATCCGTGGGTATTTTTGTCCTTTGTTTGGCAAGTGATGCATAAAGTCCCTTGATTGGCACTTGCGCAGTTGCTGGGAGTGAGCAGGACGACCAACAGCTGGAAACACAATTATTATAAAGTCTGGGTGTGATACATCATAATTAGGCTTAAGAACCGAAAGTCAGTGGAGATGAATGAGAGCAATTCATGCTCTCAAGAGCTGAGAAAGTGATTTTGTGTTTAAGATTTGGATACTCTCCTCTTTGTCTGCAGACAGTGCCTGTCCCGTGGGAGGGCTAGCAGGACAGGAAGGATCCTTGTGTGATCCCTGTGTGATCCCTGCATGATCCCTGTGAGATCTGTGAGATCCCTGTGGGATCCCTCTGTGATCCCTGTGGGATCCCTGGCTCTCACCTGCACATGTACTTGGGGTGTTGTGATGCACGTGGGAGTGCCAGCTTCTCACCAAAACCTGCTTTGAATGACTCTGCTCCCCTATTCTGCTCAGAGTGTTCTCAGAGGGAGCCCAAAAATCACCCTTTACTGCATAGCAATTATGTATCTTTTAATTAGATATTTAAACAATTACATTTTGCAGTTATATGTATCTAGAGATTGAGGAATGCCAAGAATATTTTAATTATTTTATGTTTTTGATTTAATGAAAGTCAGTCATACAGGTTAGAAAGGAAAGGGCCACCCACTATGTAAAACCGAGATAGACTCACACTAATATTAAGGATATTAGAAAAAATTCAGATGGGAATAAAATATGTCTCAAGGAAAATGTGAACCCTGCAAGCTGGGCTGAAGGGCTTCTCCCAAAGTTGGTTTGATGTTTCTTGACTCCCAGTGTAAGAGAGTGCAGGGATGTACAGAGTGACTAGGAGTAACACAGGTAAATCCTTAAAAAAACCTCAACAGAACAACGGAAAACAAGGGGAAAACCCCCTATGTTAGTATTGAAAGATGAGAAGGGTAAAGTACCACAATGCTTGAAAAATAGCAATAAAAAACTTTGTCAGGATTAGTATTTCAAAGGGAGCAGCACTTGATTAAACATTTGGAAAGCACACGAGAAGAAACATTCCAAGCACAATGAAAATATACGTGTATGATGGAAACAGGATAAATAGAATATTCCACTTATAATTACCACGGCAAGAATGCTGCCCAAACTTAAGAATTCTTAATCAGGTAAAATTGTCATTGCTTTTATGTCCAAGTAAGGCAGTGGGTTGTGTTGGGTTAGGGATGCTTGTGGATAAAGACGTTGGCAGGGCCCGCAGCTGCTCTGAAGAGCAAAGGAAAGGAGAAGAGCCAGAGCTCACACCAGCACGTCGTGAGTGTGCTGCAAGGAGCTGGAGGATACAAGGCACTGTGTTCTCACCACACACCAAATGGGCAGTGGGGTACCAAAAGGTCTTGGAGAGGGCAAAAGTCTCTGCAGAATGCAGAGCTTATCTCAAAAACCGGAGTTTTTCTGCCTCGCCGATGCAGTGGTTATTCAGACGCTGCATGGATACATTGATTAAGGAGTGAAAATTAGTTGCAGTCTGGTTCCTGCCTACAGTGACCTATTGAGGACTGGGTACTGAACACCCATCTCTTTTGAGCAAGTAAATGTCATAGCCCAAAGCTGTCTTACACTTCATCTCATTATTTGTTGGCATTGGGGCAGACTCCTCTTCTTCCCAGAGAGTTTCCCACTGAAATGCCTCTCAGCCCTTTTTGCCCCTGCTCTCATTCAGCTGGGGGGGAAGTGCTGTCTTAAAGGGAGCAGTAGGTGGTGAGATTAGAATAGATGCCCAATTCCCTCAGCTGGAAGATTTTGGTTTGATGCTGCTTTACCCAAGCAGGTTTTTTATTATAATAGGACTTGCATATGTGACTTGACGTAATGTAATAAGGGCAAGGAGCAGGTACATACAAAATCTTCTGCTTGTAATGGCAGCCCATTTCTTTGGGTTCAAATAACATTCAGGTAATTATAAACTGAAGTGATCACATCTGAAGAAAAAATTTTCACAGTATCCATGACTTAGTTTGATTTACCTTCTCCTTATTATTTCTTAATTTAAAAATTACTGCATGCTGTCTTTGAAATGTTGCAATTGTGTTGGTATTTGAAGTACTTGTAAGTACTTGTGCAAATCAGTTTTTCTGATGTTTGTCTGCAGGGCGAGGTGTGTGTTTATGTGCCCAGGGGAAAGGAGATGCATTTGCAT
This sequence comes from Regulus satrapa, assembly GCA_013396955.1. Taxonomy (NCBI): domain Eukaryota; kingdom Metazoa; phylum Chordata; class Aves; order Passeriformes; family Regulidae; genus Regulus; species Regulus satrapa. The sequence goes on along the minus strand of VWZN01019450.1, from coordinate 783,178 downwards.
CCAGGAGGGTGTAGCAAGTGAACGGTGCCAAAACAGTCTGTAGGAACAGTTGCACTAAAATAGTACAGGGTAAAAAATGTTGGCAAATGAAAATAACCAGCTTCTGAAGAAAGCATGGGACTTATCCTCCCTGTAAATGCTGCTCATTTGAAGGCCTAAATGACAGCTTTTGGTGATGAATCTTTCTTGCAGAGCCACCATGTTGCATGGTGATGCATGGTATTTTTGTAGATATAATTATATTTCATAGAATATTGTTGATCTTTGAGGTGCCAGTGAACAGTTATTACATTTCTGTACTTGAGTGACGTCTTAAATTTAGGATGTTTCAGTGAAATCATTACTATTAGCCTCAGTAGGTGTTGAATTAAACCCTAATTTATGTGGGACAGCTAATCATACATAGTATTATACCTGTTTTTCATGTGCCTCTCAGCCAAAGATCTAATAGCATTTTATGCAAGTAAAAACATAATTGCTGCAGAACATCTCTAGAATGTTTCCTGTGATTCAAGACCTCTTATTCATAAGAGCAGACTAACAGATACCTTATCTCCCCACTCCTCTGCAGTGCATGCAGCTTGCAGAGACAAAATTCCCCGTGCATTTTACTCCATAGCTTTGAATTGTTGCTGTGTGATTCCTACTTTCAGACTTCGTCTTGAAGTGAAGTCTGCCACAAGGATGTGCCATGTAGCCTGGGAAGAAACCCAGCAGATCTTTTGTCATTATTGCCTTGTCTCTGGCTCACAGGGAAGCAATAGCCGCAGATCAAGACGCTGTTCAAAGCAGATATGTCAGCACTGAATTGTTTTCTGGCGTAGGAAGGATGGATAAAATATTAAATGCAATCTTCTACTCACCCTTATCTTTCTGTTCCCTGACAGGAATATTGTACTGTATTTCCATGGTTCTGTAATTCAAAGTTGAAGGGTTGCAGGTTTCTGAAGAAAAAAAAAAGTTATTCAACATACAACAAATCATTGTTATAAAAATAAATGTAGATTGTATTACATCTGCTTTCTTCTGTAAAAGCACTTCTATCTTGGGCAGGGAACAGCAAATTTTTGAGACTTAGACACTTTGATTTCCATCTACCTACTGCTGCTGTAACTATTGTAATTTAATGCACAAAGACACTACTGCTTTGTGAGCAGTGGGTGAGTTTGCCCATTTTGGAACGAGATCATTTTGGAAGAGATGCGTCTGTCTGCCTCAGTCCCCTTTCCCAGCAGCCTTTGAACCTTTGGGGGTCCTTAGGGATCAAATTGGCTGTTGGGGCCCAGCAGGAGGAGCACAGAGGTAGGAGGGAGCTGGTGACTGTCAGTCCTGCAGCTCTGGCTGTGCCACAATGTCCTGGGGGTCACAGGGGACCCACCTGGCTCACCTGAGCGTGGGACAAGAGCTGACCGTGGAATCGCTCCAACAGTTTGGAGAGGGGTGGAGGTTTGAGGGCAGGAGGACTCGGTGGGTGGTGAAGGGCACAGACTGTTCCTGGAGAGAGAGGAGGTGATGCACATGCTATAGAGGAGCTGCATTTGCTGTGGCCAGTAGTGCCAAGAACTGAGACAGATGAGGCTTTGCTGGCCTCTCTGTGCACCCCTCACACTCAGAGAGGTCTGTTTCTGTGGCAGATTCAGCTACTGACCCACCAGGTCTTTGGTCAGTATTTTATTCTGAACTCTTTGTATTTCCCTTTGCCTTCTGCATGAGTTTTCTCATAGAGGAAAATCATGAAAACAGCAAACAGGCTGAGAAAGGTGGCCTAAATCTCATGTCACATCTGACATAAATTCAGAATTGCTCTGTAGTGTGCATACTGAACGGGTAACTGCTTTGATCCTTCTGAAGCTGTGATTTCAAGCTGGGTGATTCCCAGCAGCTGAACGGAGCTGCTCAGTCCCAGCAGTGTTCTTTGGGACGCTGTGAGCTCCGTCCCCATCAGCTCCAAGTGCAGTACAGCTGTTCAGGCAGCCAGGCTGGCACTGTCTCCGTGGCTCTGGGATTACAGGTTAACCAAGAGCACTGGGGCAGGCTTACAAATTCCTGCCTGTGATTTTCCATGAAGTGATTTTCTCTTCTGGCCTGGTCGGGAGCGGCAGCTGGGGGGAGTCTCAGGTGCTCCCACGCCCTGGACCCTGCAAGGAGAGCACAGGAGGAGCTGTGGGGTTTGCAGCCACCAGGTGCGAGGCTGTCCCCAGGTGTGCCACAAGGAAGGAGCAGGGGAAGAGAGGCAGGAGGGAAATGAGAGGCCAGGAGGGAAGGGCATAGGAAGTCACTGTGACTCATGTGTGGAAGCTGTCTCAAAATGAACAGGCAAGAAGTTCATATATAAATTATGGGGTTTTTTCCTGGTCTGGAATGTCTCAAGTTTTCCTGAACTATGACTAGAAGTTTACTGATAAAAAAAAAACAAAAAAACAAACTAGCATTGAGGTATATTTGAGTGTGTAGGATTTGGGAATAGCTTGTGTGTGGCAGGCCAGGAAATAAAGGAGGTAAACAATTTACAACCATTTATTCTTTTATTAGAGCTTTTATCTGTATAGCTCTGATTAGTTGCCATAGATACAGACAACACAGGGGCTTGTTTGGGTTGATGAAAATTCCGTCATGCTGATAAAAAATGTGATTTTTCTTGAGAAAATTTTGAATTACTTCAATTCCACTATTCTTGGCCATTATTTTTAACTGTACTTCAATTCATGTATGCAATTAAATAATTATGGCATTTAGGAGTTGAGGTTTTTTTAATATACCATCTGCAGAATAATTTTGAGTACATTGCAGTACCAAACGAACCATTTTTAAATTTAAATTAGTGATCATATTGACACATATAAATTACTGTTCTGTCAGCTTACAGATGTGCTTCTGTACTTCTGAAATAATTTTAATGATTATTTTTCACCTTTAAAACAACTGCAGGACATGATCAGATGGGCCCACGAGTGTGGTTACAAACACAGTGCACAGGTTCTGGTGCTGCTTAAGGATATGCTCTTCCTGTCTTGAACTTCAGTGTCTCTCGTGCTAAATGCACTTGGCACATCTTAATTCCAGCTCCTCTGTCTCTATAGAGAGCAGCTCCTTGCTGTAAATGTAACTCAACTGACTCAAAAAATAGTTTTATATAAAGAATTTTTTAAAATTATGCAGGTTTTCTCTGATTGTTTGGTAAGTGTGTGTGGATGCTCCTAGTCCTGAGTGCTGTAGACAGTGGTTTACAATGAGTTAAAGGTGTTCCTTACAAGTGGATTTGTCACAGGTGGGCAGGGAATAGATGCACCATGGGGGAACAAAGAAAAAGGAGAAGTATTTTTTGAGTCAGCTTGATTTTAAATAAATACATACACAATGGTTTCTTAAGGACTTAGAAACAGTGGGCACAGGCCTGGCAGAGTGGGTGTGTGGTCAGAGTGCAGCGAGAGGCAGGTCAAGGTGTTCCAACCTGTAGAAGACAGAGGAAGAGTTTAAATAATTTTGTTTCTTTAAGGAATGCCAAGTGTTTCTTGGGTTAAGGTCTGAACTCGAAGCTCTGCTGCCTACACGGATTATGCACTGGGTGTGTGTCTGGCTCCAGCATGGATGAGCAGCCCTTGCAGCTGCATTTCCTATGAGCAGTGAGGTTCAGTGCTCAATCAGTTAATTAACAAAAACTGCTCCCTACTGGAGAGCAGAATCGCTCGGCTCAAATGCTCCGGGTGCCCAAAGGTTCTGGGATTCTCCCTCTCTCCCCTGCAAGCTGAGCCCCATTCATTGCACTCCATTAAGCCTTTTGTGCTTGTGCTTACAGAAGAGGATCTGCCCCGCTGCTGTCATTGCCTAGGCAGGTACGGGGCAAAGAACGTGAATGGTGCAGTTCTGCGAGGAGTCAGGCTGACTGTGGTGCACAGAGGGAAGCAGTGCTGTGCCCTGCTCTCAGCAGACCATATCTCTTTCCCCTACAACCTTTCAGCAGTAAAATTACCCCTAACTGTACTCCATGTCTGGAGACAAGATCCTAGAATAAATATTTCCTGGGGAAAGAAAGGTAGGTTTCAGGAGAAGTAAGTAAATCTGGGATGTTAAAAGTATTGAAAATTTTACCAGATGTTGTAGAGGTTTGAAAAACAGCTTAAATCTTTTCAGAGATTAAAACCTATTTTTCTAAGTTAGAACACTTTATTTTGCTACAAACCAATTGGAATTAATAAAAACAATGGACTCCTATGGATGAAAAAACAACTGAACATGTGTGTGCATCAGGTTTCAGTTTAAACTCCATGAGACTGCAGGGGCTGTAATTATGTCCTTTCCTTTTCTAAATATTCCAATCACAGTGTTCTCAGGCCCAGTTTAAGAATTTTCTCTCTATATACAAAGCTAGGATGAGGTATTCAGTAATTTGGTACCGCTGAACCAATTTTTAAATTGGTTATAATTTCAAAATAGTTTTATAGAATTATATATATGTATGTAATATAATTATTTAACATAGCTATCAAAACATGCATGTTTAAAGTGCATGTTTACCATCACACAGTGTCTGAGTCCTTGTGATTTTTCCATTTAGTTTTTTGATTGTTTGCTGAGCCTTTCTCTTCAGCAGACCCAGAGGAGGGTCTGGGGTAGGAGATCCCAATTTGCCGCTCACCTGTTGTGCCAACCCTTGGATGGGCAGCAGGATCGGGCACACATTTGAGATATTAATGGTCCTATCTGCTGAGAATCGTTTTGTTCTTAGAAGGCTCCAGAATTTAAACCGCTCCAATACGTCTACAGTGAACATGACCGTAGCAGGATGGATTTTTCCTGGGTTGTAAGTGAAGGAGGTTTAGCCTGCCGCGTTTGCACTTGAGGCCTTGACTCGGTGAGGCTGGGCAGGAGAGACTAAAGCAGGGACGGTGCTGAACGTCGGGGCTCAGCTGCTCTGTTGCTCTGTTCTCTTGCAGGGCGCGGGGCTGTGCGGGGGCAGCCAGGCCGGGCTGGGCACGGCCTCGCCCCGCCAGTACCCCCGGCAGAAAATCACTCGCGTCAACCTCAGGGACTTCATCTTCTACATGGAACAGGAGCGGGAAATGAGCCGTTCTCTCCTGCTCTACCGAGCTCTGCTTAAATAAAGCCAACAGTTCTACTGATTGCTCCACAGAAGCTCAACTTGCTTTGAAAGCTGTCATTTTAATGTGCCTTCTATTTTTTTCAGAAGTCAATGTTCCAGTAATTTTGTTTTGTAAAATTGTCAGACACATGCAATAAATTCCCTTTATGTAAAAAAAAAAAAAAATTAAAAAATTATATATATATATATATATAAACCACAAAAAAAAAAAAATGTGCAAAAGGTTTTAAAATGTTAACTTCACAAATTAAATCAACATTGAAGTCTTGCTCCATTTGGCCATTTGAGGTAAGGCTGAAGTAGCTGGTGTTGAAGTTACACAAATGCAATGGCTCACTTAAACCATCTCCTGGCCAGGCCTGGGACAGGTTCACAGGAGTGGGTCCCAGCCTTGGTGTTCACCTGAAGGTTCACTCCCATGCGGGGCTTGTTTTGTTTTCAGTTTACTAGCACTGTCTCACTAATCATGGTGATACTTGTTGCTGTTTAACTTCGTTGTGATGGCAATTCTTTGCACAGCCAAGAGACTAGCCACTGCACACTCCCACAAATTTTAAATATTTAGGATTTTTGCTTTTACTGCACAGCTCATTTCCTGAGCCATTTGCTGAACCAAATCTTAAGTGTATGAAATCTGTGTGCAGGGTCTCAGCTGAGTTACCTTGACTTGCTTCCAGTTGTTTTCTAAATCTCATCGACCTTTTGCGCATTTGTAGCAGCTGGTTAGTAACAAAATTCAAAGTTGGGTTTTATTTTCTAAAAAAATGTTAATTTATTTATTGCAAAAGAGTATGGTTTAATGATGGTTTTAAAAGAGAATATTGTTCGGTAAAGATTTTAGAGTATTCTATATGGATTTTTAAAGTTGCTGTAAAGGTTTTTGGCACCGGTTTCCGCTCCTGGAGTGGAGAGCAGGAAAAGCCCTGGCAGCCCGGGCAGCTCTGGGCCACCTCTGCCTTGGGCAGCTGGCCCAGGCCTCCAGCCCGGAGAAGCTCCTGAGCAGGCAGTGGCTTTCAGCAGAAGGAGCAGCTGTAAGCAGCCACGGGTGGGGTGAACGCCTTCGAAACGCTTCGCCGAGGCAGACGCGGGGTGAGTGTGAGCAATGGGGATCGAGTGGGACACCAGACGCAGGGGGCACGAGCTGAGCTGCAGTTCACAGTGTTACAGTCACCACGGAAGGGAGACATTTGCTTATTTATCTTCTCCGTTTTTACTATGTTATGCTTGCCACTTTTTTGAGGCAATATTTTTTTTGATGGGAAACCATAGCGAAAGCACAAATAGAACTATTTGTCCGATAGTTTTAAAAACAAAGGTTTTAATTATTTTTTAAGGTTTATGAAAAGCAGAAGAAAATTTATACTGCTGCTATTTAGCCAAAAGATTATTCATAAGGTATTTAAGGCCAGGAAGTGTAAAGTTATGTTTTAAATGTATTGATAATTTGTACATATTGTTTATAAAGGCCTTGTGTTTATTAGAGTTACGTTATTTTGATGATTTCTGTACATACTGGTAAATACCCCCAATTTGTGTGAAAACATACTCCCTTATTTGTACTTATTTTGTAAAGAAATAAAACAATTTACTAAAGTAACACATCGAGTGACATACAGTATTAATTTATCAAACATGAATTTCACATTGTCTTGTAGTTCTTTAAGCACTGGTCAGAAACATTTTGCATTAAAATATTAACAGAATACCCACAAACAAATATTAAAACCAAATACTTCAATGTTTTGTTGTGCTGATTCTTATCCTTTGTGAAACATCTAATAAAATTGTCAACAAAACTCGGTGCCATCAGTACAGAGAATGGGTGCACTCAGCGGTGGCTTTCTCGGGAGCGAGGAGTCCAACAAGCACAACAGAACATTCTCTTTCACTCTCTGTCTGCCACTGGAGCTGTGACAGCCTGGACACAAAGTGCTCGTGAAGCCTCGTGCTTGTCAAGCACGGGGCCAGTGCTCAGCAACAGCGAATCAGAACAGTTTTGCTCAATGGAATTAGGTGGAAAACCAGGCTGTGCTTTGCTTCTTGGCCTTCGCCACGCAAACAAACGTGTGCTGGCTGCACACCACAGCTTCGCTGGGCTTCTGTGGTGCTTTAAAACATCTTAGTGGTGCTGAGCAATGTTCTTCATTAAGTTATGTTGCTGTGGTTTAAGGCCAGAAGTAAATATTCAAATCAGTTTTTGCTGATATTGATGCCTAAAAATATAGGGAAATAAGTAAAAAATATATAAATGAAACTGTCATAATCTTTAAATAAGTGACCTGAAGTTACTAACTAAAAGAACATGTCCTAGTTTAACTTTTTTTTTATTTTTTAAAGGCATATTTCTTCTAAGAAAGTGATTGTTTCCACATGTCTTCCTTGCCTTTGTGCTGTTTTGCAGTCAATGCTGTGACGTCACGGTTTAAACTTTCCATCTCAAGTTCACATTTAACTCGGCTGGCGCAGCCTGGAACCCTTTCCAATGCCACCTCAGCAAAGCTGCCCCAGCTGTGGGAGCTGCTTTATTGAGCCCTAAAAAAATACAGTAAACACCAAACTGAGGAAAAACCAACCAACCAACCAACCACAAAGACTTCCAACGTTCCACAGATGTGTAAAAGCACCATCCCAGTCTGCGCTCCCCAGAGCTGCCTGGGGAGAGCTCCAGGGGCAGGAGCAGCCCCTGGGATGGAATATCACCTTTATTCCCTGGCTGAGAGGTAAGAACTGCACAGGGGGTGCTGCCAGAAGTGCTCAGCTCACCCCGTGCCGGAGGGCAGGGCAGGAGTGGATACAGGATAAAAACAAGAACCTGAACGGACTATTGAAGGATACTTTGGACTTAAAGGTATGAAAAGTAATAAATAAAACACTTCTATCTTTTTGTAAGACATGGCTACATCAAGCTGAATGGAGCAATGGGCTGGAGAAGACTCAATCAAAAATTCTCACCTCTTTCAAACAACATGGGAGATACAGTGAGTGTTCCACCCTACGTGCTTGTTTTTGTTCATTTACTTTACAGAAATGTTTATGGCATGAAGTACTGTATAAGAAATGTGCATACACAAATACATGACAATTATACGTTAAGTTCTTTACAATATTAAATGTATAATATACAATTCTACAGATATCTTACATACAAAGGTGAATGTTGTGCCATATATTCAAATATGGCAATGCCTAGCAACTTTAGAATGTCGTACAAGTATAAAACCACAAAATAAAATAACTTTACAACTCTTAAAAGTAGACAGATTTGCTCAACTGTTCTGCTAAGGTAGCAGGCCAACCGGCCAGGATTGCCATTAGAGATTTCTGAGTTGGGTGACCAAGGCAAGAAAACCTGCAGAGATCTGATTTTCCATGGACAGGTATCCAGCCCTTTTCCAAAAATTAGACCCCTGCCTAGATTTTACCTTGGATAGTCAGTACAGCTCGTTACTTTTGAAAATACTAGTCTTAAACAAGACTTTTAAATTTTGCCTGATTGCAGTCAATTTGCATTAAGAACTGTTGACCACTTAATACTCTGTCCCTTGTTCCATACGGCCATATTTATGCATCTAAAAAGAGTTTAATTAAACTTCAGCATCTACAACAGTATTCTATAAATTAATGTGGGAGAAACTATATTGTGATTGACACATGAGTTAGTGATTGAGGACCCAATCATGCTAAACAGCAAGAAACAGGATTTAGCAGAATGCTATTTATAATCTTGCACCTGCGAACACGGTGCTGTCTCCTGAGTTAGAAAGCCCTGTGAGTCAGTGCCAAGTCCTGAAGAAGCAGGACCCTCCTGCAGACAGACCCCTGACTTTGTTACAGAGAAAGTTACACAGATAGAGGGCAGCTATAGAATTCAAATTTTAATAATAATTTAAAATAAAAACAATTTAAACCGAAGGTGGCCTGCTTTTATCTGGCAGTGGCAATACAGGGTTTTAACAACTCTTTGCACGAATTCCAGACCCCTACAGAGTGGGCTTGTCCAAAATGCTTAAACTTTCCTGCTAAATGTGGGCTTCTAACATGGCTAGTAAATGATTAATGAGGGGTGGCTTGCTTGGTAGAACCACGCTTCTTTGATGATGCAAAACTTAACAGTTGCTGTGTCAAAACAAGACTGGCTTTAAAAGAGCTACAGCTCCACGTGGGGTATGTGACCCTCGAGTGATGGTGGATGGCATTTAATTTTGTGCTTCCAGATCCCCACTGTTGCAAATATTGCCGTAAGTGGGCCTGTAATTTCTTGTCACTTGTTTTGTTTGGTTTGTGGAGGGGGGGTTTAAGTACTGAGCACCAGTGACTATGAATCAGTCCTTTCCTGGTTCTGGATCCTGTTGGCAGAGAGAGACCTCGGTTGGAAATGTAGTATAAAAATAAGCCATTTGCTCATGTGGGTGAGTACAATCACCAGGGGACCGTGGTGCTGGGGGTGTAAAGCACCTCTGATATGGAGCAGGGGCAGCAGTCAGGGAAGGTTCTCAGTGCAGTTTTTAGGGCTCTCCCTCCCGCAGACACCCCCGGCCCCGCAGCGCAGCTCTGGGCTGTCCCTGGGCTCCTGCTGCTCGCTTCCACTGCTTCCATGGCTCCTGCTGCAGGAGTCCAGTCCAGTCCAGGGCTCCCGAAGCTTTGCCTGTTCCACACCACTGCCGGTCAGCCCAAAGTCCATCCCAGCCCTGCCGTGCCGAGCGTGCTCAGGAACTCCACCGTGAACAGCAGACAGCTGCTTTGTCAAATGCATCCCACGGCTGGCTGTGTGACAGGTAGTTTCAGAATACCACTAATTGGCAACATAAAGTCAAAATCTGTTTGCTAATACTGTTTTGCAAATCCTTAGTGTTTCACATAAGGGACTATTAAACACTTCTACGGTTACAAAGGGGGCACGGGGAGGGTCTAGTCCAGGGGCTCCTGTTTTATTCTGATTGTTGGGGTGGGTTGTGGTCGTCTGTCTTCGCGACACAGCACGTATTCGCTGAACTGGGAGGAATCCACCCCACCGCCACAGGAAGCTGCCACGGTAAATCCCTTCTGAAATAATCGTTCGAGCACCTGCAATGTGGAAGGGAAAAAAAAAAAATCAGATGATATTTAGCAAATTTTAGTGATAAAAGCATTCAGAAGCACCAGATCTAAATGACGGATTTAGTCTTTCGAGTCCTCGTTGAATGAATATTATTCAGCTATAATTCTATAACTTATTGTTAAATGACTATACTGTGATTAAAGTCTCGCTCTCAGCAAACCTCTGTGGAAAACAAAAATTAATCAAAGGAATAAGCACTCTGCAGAGCAGCTTAGTACAGTATATAGTAAAATACTGGACTGTGATGATACCGATGCTCTCACTGCTTATAGAAAGCAACATCAGGTTTACGTTCTAATAAAAAGTGCCAATTGTTCATTAGTAGTATGAACAGTCTGAGAGAGATGGGGACTGAGAAGCTCTTCCTTGGCTGGTGAAAATGTATTAGGAGTTTGAATGATACATCCTCCAGACCTTCGTGGCAATCACAGCTGTTTGCCCTCGCTGGAAGGGAGCAAAGCATGGCAGGGACAGGATGCAGAGCCAGAATTGGGCAACAGGGAAACGTTCTGGCCCCAGAAAGAGGTTAATCCGTACTGCCCCAATATGTATTTTCTCCTTCTCCTCCTAAAGAAAAGTTGGTGCAATTTAGATGCATGAATTTAAGGAACCCAGAGGCAACTTTAATTTCTGCGACTGTCACAGAGCACATTTCCCCAGGATGTACTGATCCTGGCACTGGGATCGGGGCCGTTTTTCACACACGGGAGCCTGTTGATATTTGGCTTTCCAGCAGAGCAGGACACACCAGGCTTTTCCCAGAGTCAGGTGAGGGCAGGTGCCAGATCTGCCTTGGGCAGATCACAATGCAGGACCCATTCAGGCTCTCCTGAGTCCTGGGCAGCAGCCTGGGAAAATGATTGCTGTGCTTTCTCTACTGGTAAGTGCCATCAAGGAGCAGCCTGTGCTGCTGTCCAAGAGCCTCACGCAAAGTGTGGCTCCCAGTGTGGCAGCACGAGGAGCAGAGGAGTGACCCCGTGGTTTATTAAACCCAAGGAGCCGGTCACAGCAGCACCAGCCCTGTGTGACACCTCTCTGCACCCACAGCAACCTGGACCAAGCCCTTTACAAACCTGTTCCTCATCTAGAGAAGTGTCTCAGCAGTGCATCCACCTCCAGGCAGAGTCAACTCATACTGTCCTGGGCTTAGGTTCTAGAAGGAGCCTGGCCTGTGTTCAGCTGCACTGTGAGCACCTCAGTGCTTTCACCTGAGTGCTAACACTGCCCTGCCCTTACACAGACCCACGTGAGGCCACCTTGCATTTCTCACTGCACCATTTCTTTTGCCTGTTGGCTTTGCTTTTTCCAGAAGCATGATTTTGGAAAGACAGCTGTGTCTAAGGTGGTGCAGTGCAAACCATGGCAGCAGCATTTGCTGGCTTTAATCCATTTGATCCCTCCTTAGGGGCTGCCTGTGTTATCCATCTGCATTTAATCCAGGGTTTGGCTTTTCAGGGGTAACTAAAACATTTTACTCTTGCTACCCTGGCTCTAAAGACGGGCAAAGGAAAGAGGCTGCTCCAGCAGAGCTTTGCCTAAGTCATGCCGAGTCTGCTGAAAATCAACTTGCCTGAGGAGCTCTGCCTGGCCCTGGGACACAGGGACTTAACATTCTCAGAAAGTCACGTCTGCCAAATCTCCCTGACTTTTGCCCTGATTTTTACATACTCTACATTGCAAGGAAGTAGTAGAACTGAAAGATCAAAAAAGCACACCAGAGTATGGAAGAAAATGAAGCGGGAGAGAAGAAAAGAAGAGGCAGGAGAGTGGGTTAATAAAATACATTTAAGACAGAGAAAGAAATCTTTCATCCCTTCAGCCCAGGCTGTAGGACAGAAACAGGGTACAGACACCAACACTGTTCCTCCTCAGAGAGGAAGGCAGGAGGAGTCTGAGACAGAAGGAAGAATAAGACATCAGCAGTCTGCTGTGTCACAGGCTGGAGTATGTTCTGCCTGTATTATCATCACTGCTCCTAGCCCTGACAGGATGAAGATGAGAGACAACCCAGCCACAGGAAGAGGAGGCTTCTCTCCCTGAACTGGATAGTGGAACAGAGGATTGACAGGTAAGATTTCTGAGAGATGGGACTTCAAAATCCTTGCTAAAAAGTTTTTAAAATCAATTGGCTTGTAAAACAAAACAAGCAGGGGGGTGCCCTTGGCTTGCCTCAGACCAAAGCTATGGCAAGCTGGATGTTAACACAGGATTCTCTTTCACTGAGGCTCTCTCTGCAAACACCCAGTCCAGAGAGACATTACACCTCAGAGCACCACGCGCCGAACAAAACGATTCATTTTCGCTCAGTACGTGCTGGAAGGACCAGACTGCAGGCAATAATCTGGTGTTAAAAACCTTGGGATCATCAATTTTCTCAGCAAGAAACAGAACCATTTCCTGTAAACAATGCTGAGGATGTTTAAATGCTGCAGGTTTAAGTGTCACTTGGATGAGGCTGAGCTCAGGTCTAGGGAGAAAGGCTCCTTTCAGCGGTTCAATGCACGAGACTGAACAGCATTTTGAACTAGGACAGGTTTAAATTCCATCTAGAGAACTCGACTCTAAACACATTCTTTCTTCTGAAGGTAAGATACGGGCAGGGGGAAAGCAGCAACCATCTCTGCTACTTTGCTGAAATCAGAGCTACTTTGCTGAAAATCTCCAAGGAGAATATGCCAAAAACTGAGTATCAGCTGTGACTCTCCCATGTACAAGAACACATGCACATTATTAAATAGAGGATTTGTGCTCGGGTTTAATATATGCTGTCTTCCAATATTCCAAGAACATCTGATTTTGTTGGAAGGTTTTCCAAATGGAAACCTGATCCTTTCACTCAATGCATTTCATTTAGATTTTGCAGAATATGAACAGATATATTCTTAATTATGAAGACCTAATGTTCAACATTCACAAGCATCACAGAAGTTTCTCCAAGGTAAATTCATGATTCCCACCAGAACCTATTGCAAGGAGTTGAAAAAACCTATACCTATATATAATTACAAATGGGTGTAAAATTAAGAGTTACTGTATTTTTTGCCTATTAGGTGTTGACATTCTTGTTTTATATACACAGTTCCTGATATAAACCCTGTAATGAAAATATATTTCAAATATTGAAAAAAAAAAAAATCGATATATTGCAACTGTGCTACCAAATACACCGAGCAGAGAGTAGGGAGACAGAAGGGATGTATCACCTCAGCAAACAGCAGACTGGCTTCCTGTATTGCTCTTTGGGATTCTTTGCAAGCAATTCTACTCTTCCAGCAATTACCCATCTCCCTTAATTCCATGCATTTGCCTCACTGTACTTCCAACTTTTGACTTAATATTGTTTTGCCAAAAAAATCCTTGGGGAGGTAGAAGAGCAGTGCCTGCGTGCTGACCAGAGTTCATCAGAGCCAGGGCTAATTAGCTGCTGATTTCATCACCCTTTGGTCTCAGAAATGCATCGTTTTCCAGAAAGTGTTTGAAAACACTTTCTATTAATTATATAGTAAAATGATGTAATTTAACAGTATTACTTATACTGTAGACTCTTTGACAGGATGTTTTTCCACAACGTGAACTTGCAAAGAGACCCTTTGATTCTGTCTGAATTTTGACTGAATTCAAAACACATTCAAATAATAACAAGTAATTTGAGTTCAGCTTTTACTGCACATGTAACACATGAATCCCCTGAGTTACAGCACTGGATAAAAGAGAGCTGAGCGCTCAACCGTGTTGGCACCCAGAGCTCTGCCAGGCAGTGCTGGGCTGCTCAGTGCCTCACCATGACCCTTGATGGTTTCATCTCCTCAAATTCCTTGTGTGATCCAACAGGGTCCCGTGGACAGCACTGGGACACAAATGCCTTTCCCTACCCGCTCACCCCAGCTCAGCGATGGAGACACCTCCCTGTGCCACTGCCCCTGCCCCCGGGCCTGGGCCTGGGGCAGCCCGCCCCAAACCCTCCCTAAACCTCCCCCCAAACTCCCCAAACCCCCCCCCAACCCCCCCCAA
>VWZN01019450.1:752945-768946 GCA_013396955.1 Regulus satrapa | reverse complement strand
CCCCAAACCTCCCCAAACCCTCCCTAAACCTCTCCCAAAACTCCCCAAACCTCACCAAGTGGGGAACTGCTAAGGACTGTGCAGAATTAACCCCAGCCTGGTGAGGTTCACCCAAACACACCGCTGGGGGTCTTGCAGCAAAGGCCGGCCAAGCCCCCGGGTTTGGGCTGCTCCCAGGGCAGGCGGAGTGTGAATGCAGGGCTGGCTCCCTGCTCACTCCCTCACCTTCACCTCTTCAGGTGACTGCAGCTCTCCTGAGCGGGGCCCTTGGCATCCTGGGAGACACAGGGAGCCTGATGTGCAGCATCCAGGCAGGGACGGGAGCTCCAGGTTCTTGCTCTCCCTGGCTGCTGCACCTCCCACAGGCCAGCTCTTCCACGGGATTTTGGGGAGTTTATCGAGGCAACCATGGCATCTCCCCCAGCCCACTTCCCTTCTGCAGCCACAGCCCACCTGCAGAGGATGGTAACTTGGGAAATACTCCCCTCTAGGTTCATTTCCCTTCCCGTCACACGAGCATTTGCAGCGTGTTCCAAAGGAACGCGCAGGAAAACCAAGAGCTCGGTCCTGCCCGTGCTCATTAAAGCCCCAGCTGAGGGCACCGTGGCCTGGTTCCTGCCCACAGCCCCGGGACAGCCACAGCAGCAGAGCTCTGGCTGATCAGCAGCACTGCTGATCCCTGAGAAATGGCACTGCCTGCCCACAGGCTGCTGCCTCAACACACGCACCACCTATTTATTCCTGCCGCCATCCACCTATCTGTCCACCTATCTTCTTTTGTTTCATATGTTTAATTTTAAACCTAACGTCAAAACTCTGAGTATAAAATGAAATACATTTTTGTTTAAAATACTCTGGGCAATTTTTATAGAACATCCTTTTGAAAAAAAAAAAAGTGCAGAGATCAATTTTTTTAAGTCCATCCCGCAGGCACCATCATTTAATTATGAGTGAGACATAAATTATGCATTTACACATTGTTGCATTTTCTATAAAATGGTGTGGAGATTTTTTTTGTAGTTTTTGGAACTCTCTCTTTCTTCCTGGAGGCACTTTGGAGGAAAAAAAAAACCTGCCAAAGGCTATACATTGATGAAAAAAATTAGCATTTATCAGTATAACACCATTATGAGGCCAGCATGGCACTAACATACACAAAATCTAAATGTATTTTTCTGCTTAGACTTAGGAAAACCTGAAAGACTGTGATCTCACCAGGCAGAAAAATGTTTCCTTGCAGTATAAGCACTGAAAGTAATTGGGCAGAAGCAAATAATTTGCATATAATTGACCAAGACATAGTAAAAAAAGCACCCCAGCAAGGGATGAGGCAGCAGGAAAGGCCATTCATTACCTGCACTGAGTTCAACCGGCAGTATCCATTCAAGGGAAACCTGATAACGTGGGTGGGGTCCTGGTTCCAGCCCGCGTTCACAGAGTTGCACATGACATCCCCGGTCTCTGGGAAGATCTCTTCTATCAAAGCCTTCTCCCCGCTCAATGCAATTCTTTCCCCCAGATCTGGAGTCACTCTTACAACCAAGCAGTCACAAGGCTGGAAATGTTTCCTTTGTTCTTTCTCTTGTTTCCATCGCTCAAGTTCCTTAATCATTGGCTGCAGCTGGTAATACTTTGCTTCTTCATATAAAAGATTAAAGTCCTGGGAAAAAAAAAAAAAAGAAAAGAAAAAGAGAGAGGGAGAGAGAGAAACTAGAAATGCTTATAGTTCTCTTTTAAAAATGAGTATTGTTCCTGTTTGACCTACTTAGGCTTATGTATTGTCAGCAAGAGAGCAAAGGCAACAGGTACCCACGTACTTACACCTCTACAGAAAACCACACAGTGCGGGTGTTGAATCTGTTTGAGCTGACTGAGAAGTTCCCATTGCACTGAATTATCCTTTCATTTCTTATCCCACAAGCTCAATGCCAGAAGGCTTTGCTCTTGGATTAAGAAATCAAAATAGCTGGTTGCAAAAAACAAAGCTCACTGATGTAAGAGAAGATGTTCCAAGCCCTAATCTTCACTCGTGGCCTCGGACACTTCTGATCTCACAGCAGATCTCAGGCTCGGCTGTTTCCTCTCGTTGGGAGATGGAGATGTCAGTTCAGCTTCACTTCTCACCTGTCTTTGCTGAGGCTGAAATTCAGCTACAGCAGCTGAGCTGCTGCCTGCAGCCACTGACTATTCATGTATTTAAAGTGTTCTTTGGAGCCTGGTCAATGGCATGGAGGTGGTGACCATCCTGCTGGCTGGGAGCTCAGCTGGGTGCTCCAGCAGCTGAGCAGAAGCAGCTCTTGCCTGCCATTTGTGCCTCACTTCACTCAGGCTCTGGGCAATTCAAATTCCCAATTGGCTCCAATTCCCAGTTCAGTGATTGTTTCGTCAGATTCTGACAGATGTTCCCACCTCAGCTGAAATATGTGAGTACAGGGAGGCAAAGGGTGGGAGCATCCCCAGGCCCCAAGAGGCAGCTGAGCCCAGCCAGAAGAGGAGGAGAGAGACAAGGCCCCTGTGGGCACTTTGCTCCCCCAGCCTCCTCCAGCCTCGACGGGAAGAGGAGCAACAGGAGCCCTGCAAAGACCTGGGTTTGCTTTCCTGGCTCTTGCACCTCTTTAGACACGCAAACGCTGCACCACGGGGGGCTACAGGGGGAGCTCAACACCTAGGACAAAGGCCAGCTCTACCCCAGTGAAATGAAAAATAAAATGAAAAGAAAATTCAAGACTGAAATGACTGAAATAATTTGGACTGGAAAGAATGATATGACAAGAAGCAATCAAGGAATGAGCACCAAAATTACATGAAAAATAACGGGTGTGCTGCTGCCCCAGGACTCGGGGAGGAGGGGGAATCAAAGGCCAATGAACATGCAGCACAAAAAGGTGCGACTCTTCATAGTGGTTTGGAATTAACCTGTAAAATCTCCTGCTGCAGGGTATTATTCAACCAAAGCAGTTAGCTCTGCTCCAATCTGGCACCACAGACCCACCGGTGGTGGTGGAGGTGCTCTTCCAGCCCAGGGCTGCCTGCAGCCTGGAGACAAATGAATATTCACAGTGACAGGGCAAGGTGATCGACTTACAAAAGGGACATCCAAGCCTTTACATCTCTTTGATGTCTGCTAAGGTTGGGACAATGTGCACAGGCTAAGGGAGAAAAAAGGACTGGAGGATAAGAACAGCAGAGAGGAAGAGGGGTAAGAACAAGTGGGAAGAAATGAGGGCAACAAGCACTCTCACGGGACAGCTTGAAAATGGAAAACAACAGCAGATTAAAGAAGAAATCACGCTGAGAGCATGCTGCAAACAACCAACGGTGCTGGGAACAGGCCAGGCAAAGAGGAGTGGAGGCTGCCTGCACTGCCTGGCCTCAGGTAAGGCAGCATCAGCCCCAAAGCTTCGTCCTCTGATGGAAGCACCAAAAACCAGCCCTCTCTGCTGAACCATGGCTGCTTTTCTCTGTTCACCACTGGTGCTCCCTGGCTACTGAAGAGGGGATCAGTTTAAACCTACAGGGATTAGTGGCCTGAATTTAAAAAAAAAAATAAAATTCTGAAATCCCTGTGCAGGACACTGAATCAGCACAGTCTACTACCTAACTGTGTTCCCTACTTGGCATTTGCTGGTGCCACAGATTGCTTTTTCAAGCAAGGAAACATGCAGTGCTAAGGAAAAATGTAATGGTGTAGCATGAACAGGGGCAGCCAGTACTTTCTGAAGGCAATGCAAAGTCATCTGCTGTTTTCAGTAGGTCCTGAAAAACCAGTTTTAGAGTATCTGGGTTCATGGACACTATAAAATATGGTATTATTTGTAAAATCAATCAAGTGAATATGTGCTAAGAAAACTCAACAGTAAAACCTGAAAGAGATGGTACAGTGATAGAAAAAACAGCCCTTCATTTTTGAGAGCAGAGAGCAGTACAGTGCTCCTCAGGCTGGATGCAAAGCCCATTACATTACAGAGTCTTTGACTGCCTTCACTGGCTTTGGAGTAGCCTGACAGTATCCTGAATCACAGGATTCAATGGCCCTGCACCCTCGGGCCAAACAGCAATGCCATAAACCAAGCAAAACCCGGATCACACCACCCCTACTTCTCCCTCAGCCAACTCAGCCCACCCCATCAACAGCAGCTTTTTAGTGACTCTTGCTGGCTGCCATTTGCCCTAAAATGAACAGGGTAAATTTTACATCCTGATAGCGTTTTGTGAGAAGAAAACCTGCTTTGAAATGGAACAGCTCTTCCACTACTGTTCCCAGAAGGACACAGCCACACCTCAGGTGGCTGTGTGGAAATCAGGGCTGTGCTGGAGCATCACCTGCTCTGTGGGACAAGGTGGGCTCCTGCCACAACAGCCTGGGCTGAGCCTGTTTGGGTTACTCTCTAAAGTCAGACTCCCGTGCCTGTGTCTATTCCTCATTTGGGCTGAGCACAAACATGGAAAGGGTTGTGCACCTGAAGAGGGGCCCTGAAGCAGACCCTGGGAACTGAGGTGTGCTGGTGCCAATAAAGGGAGTCTGTTGTGCTGCAGCACAGCAACAAGTGGAAGGGATAAAAACTCTGTTTTATGAAATTAAAGTAATTAAGAAATGACTCTTCTGTAGGTAAGAGAAATTCACTGCTGTCCACCAGTGACAGTGCTGGGAGAGGACACCTTGTGTGACCCCACTCCACTGCTGCCCCGCCCGCTCTGCTCCTCTCGTGGGACATTTGACCTTTCTGCAGGGAGGGACTGGGGCATCCAGAGGTAATCTCAGCGTGTTTAGGGAGGGAAGAGGATTTCACAAAGCCAGGAATACAGAATGAGTGGCTCACAGCAGGGGGGTCCGGTTCTCTAGATCCTGTGCTTGGGCACAGGGTCATGGGCTCTGCACACCAAGCCCACAGTCTTTTCTCCTTCAGGTTTTTTACACTGTTCAGAGCTCTGTCTGTGACCAGACTGGGAGAGCCCAGCTCTGGACTATCTGCAATTAGGATGCCCAGGTAATACTGACATAGGTATTTCCACCCTTGCAGATATCAAATCCTACCCTGAAGATCTACTGAAGTTTAATATGAAATGTAAAGCAGAAGAATTAAACCCACAGGAGCCCTCGCCAGGGAGGTGCCACAGGAACTGCATGAAAGCATTTCCATGCTGCTAGTTTGGATAAGTTACCACAGGCAGATGCAGACATGAATCTTCCTGGCCCCATCCAGGAGAGGCACATCTCACTGGAACAGGCAGGGAGCAGCCACAGTGGCCAAGGGCACTGAGCTCTGAAAGTCAGCCCAGAGCACAGCTCCTGTCCCACAGAGCACTGACCCCTGCACATGGACACCTGCCCCCTGTGTCCCCCAGAGGCTCTGGCCTGGTGGCAGGGCAGGAATGCTGCACTCTCCAGCAGATTCTGTACAATACCCTGGAGTTCCTTGCCCTGCAGGACTAATGCATCTCCCATTTCTTTCAAGCATTATTTCCCTGTGTTCCCAGCTCCCTAACAGCAGTACCAGAGCCAAGCACCGTGACAGGCAGTAGAGCTGCTTCTGTTTAGCCTAGGAACACATTTTGGTCTGAAGGTGATTCCCACCACAAGTGGCAGTCACAAGCTGATGGACTGAAAGAGGAGATAGACAGTACAGCCTCTGATTCTTCTGTAAAGTACCACAAAAAGCCTTTATAGCTACCATAAGCCTTCAAATTCCTGTGGCTGTTGCAGGAACTAGTGGGGAGGTCCTGCCAGGCCCCTTGAAAAAGGGAGCAGAGAGGCAGGTGGGATGCACACAGCCTTCCGCTAGCCACAGCTTCTGGCCTACATTCAGATCTCATGGGAAACATAAACAGATCTTTCAAAGATGCAGCCTTTTGCCTTTCACAAAATAATTTTCTGCTTTTCGTTCGGTAGAAAAGCTTTCTTTGTAGTGGATTTCAAGTGGGCTAAATTCTGCAGTCACCTCTGGCAGGGGTGATATCTTCCTGGGGAGAAGATGGGAGGTGTGGCTCGCAGGCCAGCAGTGCTGCTGCCTCCACACCAGTGCCAGTGGGCTGCTGCAGATCTGCCACCCAGGCAGGGACTCACACCATGTGTCCCATGGACCCGGTGCTGTTCTCGCAGCACCAAAGACATCCTTTATTTCTGTACGTAATGCTGACTCCTGAACAGGCCGAAATGGCTCTTTCTGTCCATTTTTCACTTGTTATTCTTTATTACATGAAACAACAAACTGTCATCCTAACTTAATGTTTCTTTTGTATTTTTAGTGCTGTGAAGATCTGACTCCTGGCTATGAAAGAAAGTTGCTCACTTCTACGATGACAACTGCACCGTTTCCTGAGGTCAGTTAGAGAAGAATTTAGATGCAAGCACACAAATTTTGTAACTGTATTAATAAATGAGAGTGTGACCTTGTCATTCTGGTGTTACGGGTGATCTCTGTAATCCACATAAAACTCAGATGTCCTGTGCCTTTGTGCTCTCCCCTCTTTGAGAGGCAGTAACGATGCACACATTGCCTGTGTCTATTTCTGTTTGATGCTCTCTGAGCAGGGAGTGAGTCTCAAACAAGTAGGGACAGCAGCTCCTGGGTTTGTGTGTGGTTTGGCACCAACAGTGAAGGGACACGTGCTGCTCCTGATGTCCTGGGGAAGCCCCTCTGACAGCAGGGGAGACCAAGGCAGCAGTGCTTGGGCCCCAGAGGAGGAGCAGCCAGCCCTCAGGCTGCAGTGGGGCAGAGCTGGGGGTGCTCTGCTCCAGGGATGCTCACGGGGTCGTGTCCACACAGGGACACGGAGCCAGAGCAGGCAGAGGGGCTGGAAGCAGCTCCAGGCTTCACCATTACTGCCTGGCATGGGCTGCCAGAGCAGAACCCAGCCGAACACTCGTGCTCACTCCTCAGCACACTTCATTGGCTTAAAATCCC
Source organism: Regulus satrapa (assembly GCA_013396955.1). Taxonomy (NCBI): domain Eukaryota; kingdom Metazoa; phylum Chordata; class Aves; order Passeriformes; family Regulidae; genus Regulus; species Regulus satrapa. Next base: position 762,041 of record VWZN01019450.1, on the reverse strand, counting down.
CCAAACCCAGGAACATTCCAGGAACCATAAGAGTGCTGCTTTCAGCAGGAAGACCTGGGAGACACTTTCAAGTTCTGGCTTAGTTGTAGTTGCAAGTGTAATTAATATTCACTGTAAACACACCACTCAGACTTGATAATAAAGAATCACTAGCCTCGGAACACACACCCCACTTTCTCTGCATTTCAGTGTTAACTTAGTCTGAAAACAACCCTGAAATAGCAAACACAATAATGCTGGTGTGGTACTAACATTCCAAACTTTCCAAAATAACCATCTGAGCAGCAATTCAAGTTGAAAAGCAACTTGGCTAAACCTCGAGGCTAATAAACTGCTTGATTAAATTAAGGGGTAAAAACTAATAAATATTCAAAACACTTGATAATGCTTTGTTTGACATAAAGAACATTTAATGCAAGTCTCACTGGAAAAGCTGTCAGGTTTTATACCTTAAATAGAGTTTTGCATTTAGAAACACCGAGTGATTCCATTTGCTGCCTTTGATTATTGTCTTCTGTCACTTTAATCATGCTGGCAAAATTACACGATTTCTGTGAAGTTAAATCCGTTTACAGTGCAGTTTTAATACAGCTTTACAGAGCATTCTTCTATGCATTTTGATTTAGTTACTCCCTACCTAGCAATGCTTTGCTTTGTTCTTGAGCCCTCATTAGCCCGGGGTTTGCTCTAAAGCTCTCCCGGGGAGGAACTAAATAAAATAAAGCAGAGTTAACCCTATGCAAAGGGATGCTCTGGAGCAGTGGCCTGAGCCAGGCTCCCCGAGCCTCTCCAGCCCTGCCAGGGCTCCCACAAGGCCTTGGCACGCACGGGCACTCTCCAGCCAGGCTCCAGCCAAATCCTCCTGCTTCTGCTACTGAGCACCCCCGAAATCTGGACACCAGCCAAGGCCATGGTCAGCTCAAACCACCTCTCTCTTCTCTCCCACCCTCTCTTCTCACACCTTGTCCACAGCACTGCTGCTAAAGCATCCCTCCTGCACCTCTCCCACTCCTGCATCCACCTCCTCTCCTTGATCCACCCGACAACCCCCGGGACTGCTCTGCTCTTTAGCTTCACTGCTACACACAGGTTTTCTCTCATTTCTCTGCAGAGTTTTCTCCCACCCTCATTTCTCTGGCTCCCCCCATCTGACAGCACCCCAACCCACAGGGCAGCTTGCCCAGCCCGTCTGCCCCTCAGCAGAAACACCAGTGCTCAGGACAGCCCTCACACCGCCAGGGCTGCCAAAAAAACCTCCCCCTGCCTCGGGACAGGGTGTGAGCTGCAGACCCTCCCACAGTGGGGTCAGACATGATGATCCTCCTAACTCAGGGGAGAAGAAGCCATTCTGCAAACTGCTGCCTCGAGCTTGCAGCACGAGGACCAGCTCTGCTCCAGAGCACGACTCTGGGCTCACTCAGTCACAACTGACCAAGAGATGTTGTGGCACAGCCAGTACAACTTCAGAGACAGCAGGAACTTTCCTTCCTAGCAATTCTCTGCATCCTCTAACTGAGCAGATCCCCATCTGCCATCCCAATTTATTCATCATTTCATCCTGGAACAAGTGCTTTTGTTGTATCTTGTCATCTGCAGTTTGGACACTTTTGTCTTCTAATTTTCATACATAAGGGTGACAATGTTGGAAGTTTTGTAAATGCAAAACCAAACAAACAAGGCTAAAAGGAGAGAGAGCCTTTAAACAATCAGGGCCTGCAAATAAACAACCAGCACCACGACTTCATATAAAGCATATCTTTCTCCTTAAAAAGCCCTCAGTAGATTCCATCTCCCAAGAATATTTTGACATTAACTGTGGGCAGATTACTTTGGGAAGTCAAAGCATCTGCATTGGTTATGTCTAACACAAATCCTCATGGGCTTGTTTAAGGTTTTCTTTCTTATACCAACGACAAAAAGACTGACACAGTTGAAGTCCTTGACATAGCAGATTTAAAACATTTCTTTCAGATTCTGAGCATTAAACCCTGCTACATGCAAGTTGCTAATGCTGCTTTTTAATTGTTGTTATAACCTGATAAATAAGCTAAAAATGTGAGAAAATACAATTAGTTTAGAAAAACTGAGTAAGCGTTATCATTTAACTTTTCTTGGTATCCATGACAACCATTGGTCCATTTATTAAATAACAGCATCCCTGGTGTAATACACAAGTACTAAAAATCCTAACAAATAAACAGCAACATTTAGTTAAGTGTGTTTAGGTCAAGCACACAAACCAAGCTGCACCAAAACAAATGACAGAACGGGAGGAAAAAACTGATTGCAGACTACAGCTTTCCTTACCTTAAAGTCATCTGGGAGCAGTAGCTTAGATGTCCTTAGGAAGCTTAATATATATCTGAAAATCTCCCCATCTCGATCAATGAAATAATGTTGTTTTAAACTGTCCAAGACAATAGGCTCTGTGCCATTAAACAGACGACTTATTCTGAAAAAAAAGAAGAGAAGAAGAAATGGGCAAAAGGGACAAATCTCATTACAGCCTCGGGGCTTAAGAACAACCAATTTAGGTGCATCAATTGCATGTGCATAAGGTAATGCAGGATCTGGATTTGGGGGCAAACACATGCACGAGGGCAGGTGCCCTGGGTGTGTGGGCAGTGAGGCACAGGAGCAGCGAGGGCTCCATGGCTGCCCTGGCACCAGGACACGTGGCCCACCAGGAAAGCGCCTGGAACGCTCCCCAGGGCTGGCAGAGTGATTCTGGTGACAACGGGGGCTCTTACACAGCCCTGTCCACCACGTCCTGCTAGTGCAGAGCCACGGCAGGTCCTTGTGGTTGTGGTAACTTCAGAGACGGGCTCCTGGCCACTAGCTCGCCTCCAGCCTGGCTGCTGTTTGACCAAACACCATCCAAGGCTTTCTGTGCTGAAGGACAGGCTGCCCACGCACTGAGATGGGCTGTAGGGACCTGTCAGCGTCCAGCCAGTGCAGAATGCTTTGGGAAAACAGAAACCAGTGGCCCAAGCAGCCCTTATGGCACAGCCTGTGGGACCACAGTGTCACCAGCAGCACTCCTGGGGATGAGCCTGGCAGGGGGAGAGTGCCATGGCAAATCTTCTGTGAGAAAAAAAAAACCCAAACAAAAACGGAGCAAGATCTGTGAGACCAGGGGATCAGCTGATTACAGAACCAAATGACCACATCAGCTACAGCACTCCAGGTTTACCCAGTCCCAAGGAGCCTGCTCCACGGAGAGCAGACCAGGCATCTGCCTGGCTGCCGCTCCTCCAGCCTCTCCCTTCCAAATGCCTGGCTTCTCTCACAATGCTTTGTCTTCCCATGAGAAATAACCCAGCTGAATATATGTTCTTGAAAGGGAAAACGCAGGAGACAGACAGCAACGACCTATTAAGTAATTGAGTCCATCTCTCTGACAGTGCAGCATTGTTCCCAACTGCAGAGTGTCTCGTCTTTCAAAGTCGAGTCTTAAATAATCCTGCCAGTGAGGACTCCTCCATTTCCCAGAGAGGCTATCCCACAGCTGGCTGGATTTCACTGTCCAGCCGCCCCTTCAAATCGCCCCTGAAATCCCCCCCGTGTCCCTCGCTGAGACCAGGGCAGGGCTTTCCCCTTCCCTGGAAAACAAGCTCATCAAACCTTGCTGCAGGCCATGTCCAGCACTGCTGACAAATGCTGCAACCACAGCCCTGCTGCCCCCCTCCTCCCAGCACCACCACCTCACCCCAAGCGTTCAGGAGCTTGGGGAGCAGCTGGGAGTGATCCCAGTGCCCATCCAGGTGCTGGGAAGGGGCAGGTTTGCTGCCCCACTGCCATGCTGTGCTCCTGGGCCCTGGTCCACAGCCGCACCTTGCTCTGGTCTTCTGAGCTGCTAATATAGTTGTACATTTATTAATGCGCCATTTATATCTAAATAAAATGTGGAAATATTCAATAAAACAGGACTTACTAAGTCTCCACTGAATTTGCTAAAAACCCACCTTTCTGCCCTCTTAATTAAGGAAGCTCCAGGTTTTACTGCCTGCTCTCATGCCCATGCCAGCACTGAGCTAGTCTGAATTACTTGTGAGAATAACCAAGCGCTCTCCTAAACCCTAATTATTACATTTACTGTTTTCTCCAACCTCCGGCATTCCTACAGTATCAGAGAATACCATCCCATTCACCTGGTAACTTTTAATTTATACAATCACAAGGTTCAGTGAGACTCCTGTAATACACTGTGTTCTTTTTTGTTGTTATTTTAGGGCCATTCGCCCATGACAGTTCAATATACTGCTTTGTACAGTATTACATTTTATTCCAGGAACCAGACAGTTAATTTATTTCCTTTGGCAGTGTGTTGTGCTGGGATACACTGAAAGCAGAGGAAGCACTGATAGCTTAAGGTTCAGTACATACATTTACTGAGTAAATTTGCATGGCTACTGGAAGTTCTGAGATCTTACATCTAAACAAGCTGAGCTGTGGCTGAAGCCTCCCCTTTGCTGTCCTTGCTCTGTGGAGTCTGCAGAAGCAAGGCTGCTCAGCTCTGCACAGGCACGGGGGAAGGTTTGCCAACAACGACAGGGTGCAGAGAAGACAGGGTACAAAATTTTAATGGGCCTCTCTTTAATGTAGTAAAGTTTTTTGGTTTTTTTTTTTGGTAATGAAAACAAAACATGAATTTTGAGGCTCCACTTTGTGGAGTGCCCTGAGCTGTATTTCTTCACTAGCAAAATTACTGCTGGGGAAAGAAACTCACAGAGTGTTGAAAGACTTAACTGCCACCCCAAAAACAGAGTGATGAATAGTTTAAGGATTTATTTGACATTTTAGGGGGCTGCTATGTTCCAAGAACCAACTTCACTGCAGCATGTTGTAATGCTGCATGTGGAAAGTGCTCCCGCTTCTCCCATCCTGCCAGTTTAAACCATACCTGGAAAGGTCCTTTGGAAAATGCAGCGCTGTGAGAGCACAAAATGAACTCAGATGGCAGCTTCAAAGGGACAGTTCCTGACAGGACTCCTCACCATGTGTGAAGGAAAGAAGGAAGCACAGTGACTGGGAGCAGCTCCATGCCCTGCACCAGGACATGAAGCTCTCCGTGGATGGGTCTTTGGTGGCCAGGACAAAATGCCTCACACAGGAGCCGAGAAGGAAAATGCACTCAGGGAGTTGGCAAGTCAGCAGGAGCAGGGGGACCGGAAGGGCTCTGCACTGTACAGAGCTGCTGGTGATCAATCAGAAATAAGGCACCAGCCTGGCTGGCAGCCTCAGGAAGCTGCTCCCACCAGTGACCTACCCTGAGTAAAAGTCCTGGGGAATTGCTGCAGCTCAGACTGGGCAGCAGTCACCCCAGAAATGGTTGTTTTTATGAGTGGTCATGGCAACTAGTACTGCACTGGTGGAAAAATTAGTTAATGGCATTTTCAGGAGGTACTTCCAGTGATGCCTGTGAAGAGGCAGGAGGCACAGGGAAAGGGAGGCAAGGCACCAAGAGCTGCACTGGGATCCCACAGCCAAGGGCGAGTCTGAACAATGAACACTTCTTCAACATTCCCACCTCTCTGCAAGAGATGCTTCACTTTCTAATTTAGAAGCACTTGTATAATCTGTGTCCAATATTTAATTTCCACGCAGGGAGCAGCCTGAGCCAGGATCAACTCCAGCAGTTCAGCCTAAGTCTGCCAAGCGTGTCTTTCCATTGCCTCCCCTGCCCTGGCCAGGTCCTGCCATGCTCACACCAGTAAAGTCCCAGTGCCCAGACGTGCCAGTGGCCTCTTCTTCCTCCTCAGCTGCTCCTGGCCTCCCAGCAATGTGCTTTTCCCACCTGCCTGGTCACTGCTCTGCAGTGCTGCCCTCCCCAGCCCTCCAAGGGTCCCTGCCCACCGCTGCCACAGAGCCACACAGGTTGGTGTCCAGCCTGGCACCTCCAGCCCTGCCTGGATGCACTCACTGCCTCTCACAAGAGCCAGAACACTACCTGTTGATCCCATTCCTACTGTTGCTTTGTGCTTCTGTTGTTTCTGCTAAAGGCTTTTACATTTTCAATAATGTTTCGCCAAAATGCCGAAGGGTGAGTTTCTAGCTTTGTACCAATTTTACTATGATATTAAGATCTTCTTTTATTAGATTAAAAACAAACAACAAAGACAGCCAACCCACAAGGACAAGAGTGCCAGTAAATTCTTTTCTTAGTTTCTTGGGCAAGGAAAGAAGCCTTGTGCTGCCTGCAAGTACCTACAGAAGGCTGCTGCCCACCCCCCTTTATTCTGGTGACCAATTTTCCAGGCTGCCTGCAGCACCTGTTGAGGCAGGAGCACAAAGGGGGCCTGCAGGGCAGCAAGTCGGGCCCCCACAGCAGAGCTCAGGACACACCACCTTCTTCATCAACTCTCTCAACCCCCTTTCAGAAGCAGACAGGGCTTTTGGCACCCCCAGCTCCCTCCAGAGCACCTTTGGTCCTCCCAGAGATCATCACTGAGCACAGCTGTGGGTCTTGCACATCACACACAGCTGTTAGGGAGTTTCATAGCTCTTTGGGACAGAGAAGTTTTTGGGGTGGGGCAGTTTGCTCTCTGGTTTGGGCCAGTTTAGCCATTTTCTTGGCAGCTTTATTTTGAACAGAAAACAGAAGTTCTTTCCTAATAAATCTGGTTCCAGAGGTCTTAAGAAGAGCACGCAGTACTGTGGGACCTGTGAGACAACCAGCAATGGGGCCTGTCCTAAGGCCCCCCAGGTGCCCCTGCTGTGGGGGCCACTGTGGTCCTGTCATCCCCTGTGCACTGCTCTGGCCAGCACAGTGACATAGCATAAGTAGAAATCTCTATCACAATATTGCACTAGAAGTATTAATTTAAGTAATTACATGATTAATATTTAACTGTTCAGTGATATTTTTGTCATTCATAATTTAGTTGTTTACATTTATTAAAAATTGATTTTGTAGACACTTTTTCTGCCCAGTGTCAAATCAGCAGGGAATGCACATTTCAGCAAACTGTCATTAAAATGTGTCTCTTTCCTAATTTTATGGGAGGACAGGGCAAGAAGGGAGAAATGCCAGTCTGTGGGTCCTGTAAACACGTGCTGGGTCTGTGCTGCACCCCGTGTCCTCCCTCTGAGCCTGTCCCCTCCGTGTGCCCTCCCCCTGCAAACGCACAGCAGAGCCAACGCGAGCTCTGTACATCTCCCTGTGCTTTTTGGGGGCTGTCAGCTGTACCTGTCTTCTGGGCCTGGCTGTGGAGCTGGAGCAGGAGGAGGTGGCTGTGGGAAATGCCACAGAGAGGGAGAAGAGAGTTCTTTAGAGGCGGGACACTGAGCATGACCTGAAACTGCCCTGCAGGACACGCTAGCAAAGCATCGCCGGCGGATGAGCAGAGTCCAGTCCTTGCTGCTGAGCACAAACAATGCTGCTTATCTCTTAAATATTTGCTCAAGGTGGGTAGGATAGATACTGTTATCTGCTTGGAAGAGAAAAAATGCCATGAATTGGAGCAGAGGTGCTTGAGAGGCCTTACGCTGTCTGGCACTGCTGCTCGCATGGCTGTGTCTGTCAGGAGCCTGCTCCTTGTCCTTGGCTGTTCCCAGACACTGCTGGGAAAGTATTGTGGAAAGCCTCTGAAGTGCCTGTGCTAGGAGCCAGTTCTCTGCTGGCACTGCCACAGCCCAACTGAAGCAGCACAGGCTGAGTGGACAGTGCTGTCAGACCTTCCCAGTAGCGTTTTTCCTATTTCTATTACTTCTACAAAACCATTTGGATTTGAGCACGAGTCCCCAGCAAAGCAAACCACAACGAAAATGAAATTAAATGGGGAAAGCACCTGCAGCTGCCTTCCCCAGGGAGACACCTGAAAACACCCAGCCTGTCTGAAAAGCAGGCCAGGCTGGCCAGAGGAGGACAGGGATAACCCAGCAGATGGGAGTCTTCTGCCTCCTGGCCTGGCATTAGTTATGAGAGGTGTGAAGGCACTGTCTCTGCCAGGGCACAAGCTCCCTCACGCTCTGGACCGCAAGGAACGTGGCTAAAAGTTGCATCTGGCTTCAGCAGGTTTTCTGATCTGCCTCAACTTAAAACTTCAGCTACAATTAGTGTGATGGTCGTATGGTTGTACCACACCTTCCCTGCCTGCTCTCCGAACAGTGATTTTAAGCCCCTCTACAGCTGAGAGAAGAAAGCCCTGAGGAGAGGCAGGGGCTGCAGCACAGTCAGTGCCCATCCAACCTGGCTGCCCTGTGCTGCAGAAACCCTGTGAGGCTTCGCCCCTGCAGCTCTTCCACTTTAATCAAAGACAACATCTTCACCAAAGACTGCTGCAGGCTGTGTGCTTGGCTTGGAGGGCGTTTTGGCTGGGGAGTTTTAAGCATCTTTTGTTTGGACAGCGATGAGGAAAAGCTGTTTGTGTGAGAGCCTGAGTCTTAAACTTTGGGTATGAACTGCTCCTCTGCAAACTGTGACACTCAGGCAGCCCTGTGTGCCTGAAGGCACAGAGAGGTGCCCCAGAAGGAGTTTCTGGCAAAAGCAGGTCCCAGACCAGATACCAGCTTCCAGTCCCAAGTGCAGTGCCTCGAGCCCGTGGTGTCAGACAGCTCAGCCACCCTTCCACGGGCTCGAGCCACCCTGAGCAGCGGCTCCTGCTCACACTCCCACAGGCTGGGGCCAGCAGCTGCCCTCCTGCAAGGCAGGCTCAGGTGCCAGGGTCCTACAGGCACTGCTGGCATCCCTCAGCCCCAGACCTGCCAACCCTGAGGACACCAGTGAGCTACCACGGATGTTCAAAACAAAACTGATCGGTGAGAACATTAAAGCCTCAGTTTTTAACAAGAGCATCAAGCAGTATGGTCCAATCTCAGTAGAAGGATGGAAGAGTGCATTGGATTGTCATGGCCAGGCTCTGGTAGCAGAGGGGCTACAGGGGTGGCTTCTGTGAGGAACTGCCAGAAGCTTCCTCCATACCTGGCAGAGCCAATCCCTGATGGCTCCAAAGACAGATGGGCCACTGGCCAAGGCTGGGCCAACTAGAAATGGTGGTAACACTTCTGTGAGAACTGATTTAAGAAGAAAAAAAAAGTTACTGCACAGCTGTAACTGTGGCCAGAGAAGAGCTGGGTGAGAATGTGAGAGGAACA
>VWZN01019450.1:733208-752764 GCA_013396955.1 Regulus satrapa | reverse complement strand
GCCTGTCCCTGCAGGGCTGAGCCCCTGGAGCAGGGACCTACGGGCCAGCAGCTGGGGCAGGACTGTGTGCCCGAGGGAGGGACTCCCACTGCAGCAGGTCCCAGAGAGTTGCTGCTCCTGAGATGGAGCCACCTGGAGAAGTCCCTGCAGAACTCTCCTGTGGGAGGGACCCCACGGTACTGCAGGAGAACAGCCCCTCTCCCTGAGCAGAGGGGAAGCTATGGGGGATGAACTGACTACAACTCCCATTCCCTGTCTCCCTGTGCCATCAGGGGAGGAGAGAGAGCTGGTAAAGAAGGGAGGGCTGCAGGGGAAGGGTTTATTTTACTTCTCATTATCCCGCTCTGATTTTGTTAGAAATAAATCCAGTTAATATCTCTAATTCCAGCCTGTTTTGCCTGTGATGGTATTTCCTCTCCCAGTCTTTAACTCATGAACCTTCACTACCTTTTCTCTTCCCTGTCCAGCTGTGGAAGGGTAAGAGAGCAGCTCTGGTGGTGCCTGGAGACCAGCCAGCATGAACTCCCTACAAGGGGGTAACTCACAAGGTGAAATGTTTATCCATCTCCAGTTCCTGCAAATTCCCGTTCCTGCCTCCCAGTGCTGATCCTGGGATGCCACGGGAGGTTTTGAGCCATGTGCTCACTTTGCCGTGCTCCTGAAGGATATTACACTCATTAACTATTGAGCACCTGAAGGAACTGCAGGACCTCCTACCTAGATTTCATACTTCATATTTTGCTGTTCAGGCTACGATACCTATTTTTGTTACAGATCAGAGCTAGTCTATATAGTATCAACATGTATTTTTAAAAGTCAATAATCCGTAAAGAACATGATAATCTACCGTGCAGAATCATTCTTAGGAAGCTCTGGAAGGATTTTCTTTCCTCTTTCTATGCCATCACTAAAAAAAAGCAAAATTAGGTATATAATGGATTTTGTAGTTAAAACAAAGCCATGGACAATTCCGTTTTCTGTTCACTGTTACTATCAATTAAAGTCCACTGGAGCAACAGGTAATAAAATCCACTGAAGTGGAAATTACCTATTATTCTTGAAATACCACAAAGCATTCATGGCAAGGGTGAGAGATGCTAGTTGTTTATGACCTATCTCCACATTTAAGACACTTTAGCAGATAACTTTGATATATAATTTCTTGGAAATGTGTGTGTATATTCATGTTTTGATGCACTACACTTATCTCTTAATTTGTAGAAACACTATCAACTCAACATGAATTAGCAGGTAAGAAGTGGAAGCACTAATCCCAGGCAGAGAAGCCTGTGTCTTTTCCTGAATGAAAAAATTCTCCTGGTAGACAAGAGCTGCTCTAGCCCTGTATCCCTTCAGCCACACATCCCAACGGAGAGGAGCAGGAGTGGTCAAACACAAATTACAATGAGCAGACCAAATACTAAGGGAATTGAGATTCCTGTAAGCTTTCCTTTCCAAGCTTTTCATTCTCACCAGGTTTACAAGGGTATTAACCCTAAACCCTTCGCCTGCTGATGGGGTTAGGCCAAATTCTCCCTAATTTCTCAGCAGCCAGTTTCTCCTTGGCTGTTGCCACGGGCCCTGTGGGTGACCAGCAGAGCAGAGTGCTGCTTAGCCACTGCAATGGAGGCACGACACAACCCTCCATCTGATGATTCTAACTGGCTTTATTCAAGAGTTCAGTGTTTTAACAGCTATTAAAATACTTCACTAAACAAGCATTTCTAGTATGTTAACTGCTGCATCACGGATCCTTTAATTTAATTTAGCACATGCCTACATCCATAGGTAAGGGAAGCAGAGGCACACACAGAGGCCAGAGACCTTTTGCTACACACACATCAGCATCCCACCACACCTATTTAACTCATCGGGGATGAAAAGCATTTGCTGCTCTCAACAAGGGAAAAACCGAAACAAAATACAGGTACAATTTGCATTTCTTCATTAGACGCTCCCTACCTGCCCCTGCCATGGCTTGCTCTTTTGCAGCAGGGACAGTGACAAAGCCTCCCATGATTTATGATGCTTGACCATGCAGTTCCCATTGTTTGGTCTGGCTGAGCTGCTCTGCAGGGCTCTGACCACGCTGGGTGTGGGATCCAGGGCATCCCAGAGAGGCTGCTGTTACTGCAGTGCAGGACAGGCCAGTTCTGCCACCCCTGTTCCTAACAAGCACTGTTTGGGGAGAGTGAGAACAGCAGAGTCTGCCTGACTTGCATGTTTTTAATAAAAGTAACTAAATAATATGAGCCTTCAAATCACAGAATGTGTTTAGGGTAGGAGCTGAATATTATTCTTTCAATGAAATACGCAGAGATCCAGTAACTACACAGAAGTTGCTACACTGTAGGTAATATCCATCTATTTGGGAATTCCTCTCTTTATTTTAAATTGTGGGCTTACACTTGAAGTTAAAGAAACATGTAAGCTAGATTTCTGGTGCTATTGATTTTCCCCACTCTAACATTCAGGCTATTCTTTTCTCTCCTTTTGCCTTTTACTTCATTCTACTGAACTTCTGCCTAAATAGTTGGGGAAGACTAAAAACATTAATATAAATTTATATTGCATCCTCTATTATGACATTGTTCCTCCTGCTCTGATTTGAGGCCTGTGAGGATTCTGGGCCTCTCATGTTTTCTCAACACATAATTTACACTAAATATTGGTCATGAAAATCGACTCAGAACAAAAATTCTTTAATTCAAAAATTCAAAACTAGCATCTTAGTTTCACAAAGTGTTCCCTGGTTTTCCAAAAGTCCCAATCCTGCAAGAACTGCATTGCAGCTCTAACTCTGTGGGAGTTGCAGGCACTCAAGAAAATTAAGTTGTTAATACATGAGAAGATACAAATTTCAAATAAAACATTCCTGCCTGTACAAGTCTTTTCTTGCTATCCCTTTAACCATCCCTTTCCCCTAATCAGGGTGCCACGAGGGCCCTGGTGAGGGCAGGGCTGCACCAAACACCAGCTCTCTTGCTGCTCACCTTCCTTCTGTAACTTCAAGGGGAGGATAACTCAGGATTTTATTTCCTAAGACTTTCAATCTCACTAGATCTGGACATTACTTCCATGACCAACACCCCGGTACAAGTGGGCATGCTGGGAGGTTGAAAACATGCAGACACTAGTTATATTTTAATATAAATGGGCTAAATCCTCACTTGCTGAAGTCAAGAGTGAAACTCCCACTGAGACTCAGTGAAGGCAGGGAAAATTTCAAATGGAACTCATTTCCCTTTCAGGGTGTGAGTCTGGCCCTCCACATCTTTTGCATGTGTGGGTGCTGTGAAACCAGAACGTTTCAGCGGGAGAAAGAGGGATGTCACTGACTCAAGGGCTTCACAGCCTTTTATAAAGCACAAATGCTGACAACAAACACGCTGACTTGGGTGCCCTCTGCTCACATGCACAGCTAGAACATCCAACCTGCTGCACTCACACGCCTTCACTTCTAACCCCGGACTATGAAAGCTGAGCAGTTTTTCCTATGATTATGTCCTTCATCTCCAGGCTCACAGGAAATCACTCCCAGACACAGGCTGCCCAGGAGCCTGCAGCTCTGCATCACCCGGGTCGAGCTGGGGCATGCAGTGCCCCTTGGTGCCCACACTGGGCTGTGCTGCACTGTGACATGCCCGGTGCTGGGAATAAGAATGATTCCTGTCTCTCTGGGTACCAATAAATCAACTTTCTGCTTACAAGCAGCTGCCGCGGCTGCTCGGACATTTCCTTGGTATGCTGATCCACTAAGCTGTCCTGTTAATTTGTAAATTAACAATAATTTGGAAAGAACCCAGCTTGTCTTACATTCTTGCTCCACTTGCTTTCCCTGCAGTTCCCCACTGAGTTCACGACACCAATTTTGCCCAGTCCCAGAATGTAAAACTGCTAAAGTCCAGTGCTGCACACCTCCAGTACAGCTGACAGCAGCACCTGCTCTGGAGCAGGAACTGCAGGAAGCTCCAGGAGACTGTCCCTGGTCCTGTTTCTCTACAAGCATCTGTGTGATTGGGAAGTTGCTCCAGCTCTCTCTATCTGTACTTTATTATCGCGCTTCGAGTGATGAATGAATAATGTTTATTCTCTTGTTGATTCTGACTTTTGATGAAGCTGTAACCAGTGCATTTTTCCTGGCTGTTCATTTAAAGAAACTGATCACATCAAGAACGACTTGTTAAAAAGCTATTTCAAAGGGAAAACAATCCCCAAAGCCCACGGAGCCACACCAAGCAGGAAGATTTGTGTAAGTTTTTTGCTGGTGAGCCCAAGCCATTGGCAGATGAGCAGAAACAAAGAGAAATTTCCAGCAGGTTTTTCACTTCAGATGGAAGAGCTGGAGAGCAGGGTCAGCTGGGAAACAAGGCACAACCACCCTGTCTGGTAGGAAGAGCCCACCCCCACAGCCATGCTCCCAGAAAAAGGAGCCCGTGTCTAGGGGCTGGAGAGAAGGAAACCCACACCTGGGAAGGAGACAGAAATACACCTGCTGCACAAAGGACACCTGCCCTACTAAATACAGCTTATCAAAAACCTTAAAATAATAAGTAAACTGTTAACTGCTGAATTCTGATGAGCTGCTGAAAGCTGAACCTGACTTTCTTATGTGACTGTGAGAGATTCATTCTTAAATACAATACTCTGGTCATGGGTTTGATTCTGGTTCCAGTGAAGTCAAGGCCAAAACATCCTCCGATTTAATTGGAAGCAGAAGCAGACCCCCATTTTAACCCTCATGCCTGCAGAGAGAATACAACTGGATGTGAAACCAAGAAGAAAAATGTTTGAAACTGGTATTAACTCCAAGCTTTATTATCCCTTTCCATATGACTAGAAGGCAGTAGTTGAATTTTTTTCCTCATTCACCAGCAATCTTATGCACTACTGGCCAAAATTCAGCCCTCGGTCCCTCCTAGACAGCCCTGACACAAGCAGAGGACCCAGTTTCTCCACTGTCATGCACTGGTTCCCACGGAGCTGCACCAGTCAAATCTGCCCATGGAGCTGCACGAGAGCTTTGCAAGGGCAGAGTTCAGGTACAGGCTGCTCACCACACTCCCCAGATGCCACAGCTGCAGCCTTTGGTGTCAAGTGCACTGGTACAAATTGTTGGCCTAACGGATTATGACACCAAAGAGGTTAAAGAGAGTCCCTGGTTTTCATTGTCCACTTTCTCGAGAGAGAGATTTGCTGCTGCCAGAGCATCTCCCAGATCTAAACGGATTACCTGCAGCCCTGGCAGCATCTGCACTCCATCAGCACGGGGGGAAATGGGAGCCTGCCCTGTGCACTGGGATTCCTCCAGTGTTTCAGCTTTATGGTGCCAATCTCAGTTTCCTGTGCTTGCCAACTGATCCCTTCTGAGTCTGGCCAGGAGGAATGGTGCAAATGCTGCAAAATAACTTCCCAGCATCCACGAGCAGGACTCCTCCCAGGTTTTGCTTTATGTGATCCTCAGCAGATAAAAAAGCAGCAATCTTAGCTCCTGAACACCTACCATACTGCAGGAGAGTCGATTTAACACAGTACAGGTGAACACCAAATTCCTCTGTGCCTGTGTGTCCTGGTGCCCAGCTCTGACAGACAGGCAGCTGTCAGCAACAAGCAAGGAACACAAGCAAGCACACTTGTGAAGCTAAGAGTTCTGCCTTGGCAGAGTTTCAAATGAGAGCCAGTCAGGTAAAAACAAACCCCTGTAAAGTGTCTACAGATGTAATTTCATTTTTAAGCATCAAAAGAATGAAGTGCATGCTAATCACAGCAGCTGAGATGAAGGAATAGGGAGTTCGGTGGATAGAGCAGAGAGAAGTGAGTTTCTAAGTCTGGTGTTTAACTCCAGCTCTGCAGCTTCTCCCAGTTGGAAATTTGGATTAGGAAAGCCACCAACCTGCTGTAATTCTGTATCAGTGGAGTTATAGCAGCGATGAGAGTGACTGACAATACCCGTGCCTGCTCTCAGACTGTGCATTTAATGTCAGGGCAGCACAAAGGAGCAAGCTGAGGTACTGCAAGCCCTAGCTATGCTCATCAATTTATTACATTTCACATAACAAAAACGTAGCAAAGTTCATGGGGTAACAGCAGCACAGGGCACAGCCTGCATCAGCTCCTGCCTAGCATCCTCGCCACCAGCTCGTTACTCTGTGCTCCAGAGATCCAGCTTCCCTTCTGCTTTCACACATGAATCCTGTGTTTGCATGCCTGCATATTTCTTCTATTTAAATATGCACTTTGTTCTTAAAGATTTCATTAACCCATGAATAGATTAACTCTGATTTCAGTACTACAGATACAAATTTAAAGGAACTCCTTCAAAACCAGCAGAGTGCTGTCTTTGGGAAGGCCAGGAGAGGTTTGTGCACACACCTGTAAGAGCAGGGCACTCTGTGTTCCTTTGACTGCTGGTTTTCCACCCTCAGAGGTATCGGAGACCCAGCACTGTGGACACCCAGCAGAAGCATCTGCCTGCAGGGCTCAGGTTCTGATAACTCCTCACCACACAGCACACCAGCTCCATCCCTGGTGTAACCCCACAGAAGACAACAGGGTTACACTAAGGATTATTCTGGCCAGGTCTATTATTTGGCTCCTTTTCTAAAACAATAGGGCTTGTTTTCTTTTCATTTAAGCTTACAGTAAAACTCTCATTGGCTTCACTGGAAGAGAGACCTGGCCCAACATACCAGTATCCAAATCATCTCCATTTATTTCAGTGGAAGGAAGCAAGGAAATAATAAGGTCCAATGTATTTTTAAATCTTTAGATTTCACAAATGATCACAAGCATGTAGGTCACAATATACACACAGAACGACACCTACGACAACCACCAGTGGGATCATTAAAATAATTAAGTTGGCCTAGAGACAAATTCATTTCATAACATGCTCCTTACAAAACAGATACCCCCTTGCTTCATAATCTAGAGAGTCAGTTTTATAAACTTCCTAAGTAGCTCATGAAATATCCCTCTAAGCAGACTAGGTCTACTTGCCATTGCAGGATCTTTACAAATGAAAAGTTTATGGATCAAACGACAAGCAGCAGCCATGTGTGTTCAGAGAGCAGCTCTGAAGGGGTAAGGCCTCGCCAGCTCCAGCAGCGCGGGGCTGAGCTCTGACCTCGGGACACCATTTCCAGAACAAAGCTCCTGTGAGCCTGCGCCCTTACCCGGCTCCCCTGCATGCCAGCAGGCAGCTGGATGCACACCACACCAAGCAGCACTGAAGAAAGGAGATCCCCCTTTGTTTCAAGTGTAAAGATGCTGCATTTCATAGAACAGCAGCTTTACACCACACTGTTGAGCAGGAAAGAGCCTCCTCTTGCAGCACATTTCAGTTATTTCCACAGCATCCTGTCAAGAGTGGTTTCTCAAAAGACGCTGCTAATGCTTTTCCTCTTACAATCCTGAAATTGACTGCTGAAAAATACTTAAACTATGCTGCTGGTACCAAAGTGCTCTGTCAGGTAAGCAGTAAGCAAAACTAGCAACAAACTAAACTTGACCACCAAGGAGCCAAGATAAATGAAAAATTAAAAAAAAAAAAAAGAATAAAATTTTGGTCTCCTTGTCTGCCGGTTTCTCTTCGTGTGTTTTAGTAAAACAGACAAGTTCTCAACCTGTTGTAAGCAGAAAGGGTCGGAATTACTAACATGGTAAGTGTAACTCAGCTACAGACCGTTATCATTGTAGAACATGAAAGGGAAGAGCAGAAAACAAGGCAAGGTCAGCTGTGGTTTGCACCAAAGGTACTGGACACACCATTCAATATTCATCTTTTGGGCTGCCCTCAGAGGCCACCAGTGCCATTCCTCCTGCCCACAGCCTGGCTGCCCCAGTTGCATGGACAGGCCTGCTCTTCCTTTTGACTAGCTAGGGCAAAGAAGATGTTGTCTGGGTAAGACTGCAATTTTCTCAAATTCAGAGGTTCTGAACAACCTGTGCCAGCACAACACCACAACCATGTTATTTCTCTAAGTCATCCAAGCGCTGATTTGCTATCTGCTCCTCCACATAAGGAGCTTGGTCTGCCCTTTCCTAGTCACTGGAATACCCAAATCATGCCTAGAGCTCCACACAACCCAGGCTGCAAATGCAGAGAGAAAATAATAATTACTTAAAAAATTTTCATCAGAAACCAGCTAGGTAGAACATTTCAACTTTTCCAAGTAAACACGCAAATAATTCATTCATCGACAGGATCCAATCTCAGCACCCAATTAGAGTAAGATTTGTACTCCCAAAGGCTGAACTCTGCTTTCCCTCCCCAGAGCCTGTGGGCAGTTCTCAGCCTGTGGCTGTGCTGGGCAAGGCAGTGGTTATCAAGTCCAGGAAGGGGTTAACACCTCTATGACAGCAGAGCTCAGCTCTGCTGTGGATCCTTACATGCCAGTTAGTAGGAGATCCTGCAGAGGTGGACACAGGGTTAGGACTACAGGGATTATTCTCCTTTAGCACCAAGGCTACTGTTCCAGCTGTGCAACAACAGAGGGAACACATGGAAATCTGAACCAGTGTGCTTCCTCCATGGGCTCTGACAGAACTTTGTCCAGTTAGTGACAGACAGAGACAGCATATTTAACATCATCATTCCCAGCTGTAAATACATCCCTATTACAGATTATTTTTATTTTCCACAGAGACCAAGCCAGGTACTCCTCCTCTGGCACCTGGGATGGGTGCAGCTCATACTGCAGCAGCTCTGGTCAGTCCTCCCCCTGCTCGGGAGCTGTGCTGGATGTGTCCAAGCAGCAACACACAGTCCTGTAGGACATAATGCCTGTAGGAACAAATACTTCACACCTCTCCCAGAGCTTATCAAAGTGCTGCAAGGACTTGTGTGACCTTGGCCGTGTAGCACCTGTAATGAACTGGCTCTGCAGATGGGGACAGACAGGTTCAGCTTACAGCACCCGATAAAGCAGACTGGCAAAGGGAGACCCTTCCAGCTCCTGCTTTACTAAATACAACATCCACAGGCAGACTGGGGGGAAAACAGAGGATGCAGAGGGGAAAAGGCCCTCCTTTGGGTTTTTATCACATGGGTTCTGCTGGTCAAAGTTCCCTTAGAAACCAGAGAGACATCTGCTCAATGACCAGATAAGAAAAACTCGAAAGATTTATCTCTGAATCTCAAGTGCGTGATATGAATCCAAAAACTATGTTAATCTCTATAAGAATTCATATGTTAATTCAGAAAAAAGCACTGCATATAACCAAAACCTCTGGGTTTTGGCTCCTTTACTCGTTCTGATCTGCAGCATACACCCAATTGCCTGACAGAGGGCAGAGCCCCAGGGAGGCCTGGCAGGCTCACCCCTCGCTGCAGAGCTGCCACGCTGCTGTGGCAGTGCTCCTGCAGCGTGCCCAGAACCTGCCTCTCAGAGCCTTCTTAACGTGCAGGGAAAATACCTGCTCCTACCTCTTCAGGTGCTTTGCTTAAAAGTCGGTGTATGGGTTAAGTTCACATTAGCTATTAAAATTAATGAGCTTTGTGCTGCAGCTGACACGCAGGCACATTTTGTAGCTCTTTGCTGGAACGTGGGGTGCTGGATCTGACTCTGAAATGGCCTTTGGGGAACACGCTGGCAGTGCCAGGGCCCGAAGTCACCCCACAAACAGGGCACTCCACAGCTGAGCTCAGGGCACGGGGGGGGCCTTGCAGAGGTGAAATGTGCCCCGTGTCCTTCCCTGGGCCTGAAGGAACGCGTGGGGAGGGACTGAAGAGGGGCCGGACACTGCTCAGCACGGAGTGACCGCGGCATGGAGGGACCTGGGAGCCCGGAGTGAGGGTGAAGGGGACAGCAGTGGGGCAGGACTGCAGCAGCACGGGAGGCTCTGCTGTCCCAGGAGAACCAAGGCTGCTCCAGATGGGGATCCTCCCCTCAGCTGTGCTGTGCTTTCACAGCCACCAGCACTCACTGCTTAGGAACATATCTGGCCTTCACCCCACTTAACCTGTCTTGAGCAGAGGCCTTGTTTAACCTCTGATTTACACCCTAACTGGCAGCATGGGGTAAGTGACAAAATTTGCTAATTGGCCACTGTCTTCAGGCAATAACCTCAATAATACACAGATTTGATGGAAAATTAGCAAATAAATTATTATAAGACTGACACTGAATACATGAGCAAGATATAGAAGATGTTCTCAGCTCTGCTAAGTCCTGAGAATTATATATTCTAAATATATCCAAATTAAGAATTTCCCTGCTCCCTCCCAAGAAGTGCAGAGGGGGGCCCAGTATGGAGCTATTCAGGTAAAGAATGATGTGGAAAATCTGTCTTGTAGATCTCAGTAGGCGTGTCTGAGCTATGAAACCACTGTATGCAGCTGTACAGGGTTTTCACTCCAGGGAAAACAGAGTCCTCAAACTTGGAGCAGAGAACTCCCCTGAACTCAGTCCAGACTGATGTGGCTGCAGAGGAGAGGGGAGAAGCAGACCACAGGTGTCAGTGCTGAGCTCCAACAACCAGAGAGATTGAGGCGCTGGAGGAAAATTAATACCCAAAGATACTTAGAGGGTAGCTAGAATCAGGTCAGTTGGTAGGAGAGCTTGTCTAAGGGTGGGTCAGAAGAATGACAATGTGTTTTGACAAGAAACATTCAGAGGAGAAGACACATGCTTTAGGGGACTCCTTTGTAAATCATCAAGAAAGTCCATGGGTTCAGAGGAAAGTGAGGCAGAGACATGCCTGGAAAACTACTGCCTTGTAGAGAGGCCACTAGTTCCTGAAACAAATAATAAAACCTGTGCTGGTTTACCTTGGGGGGCACAGGCTCCAGAGATGGGGGGGGCAGAGCCCAGTGTCCAAGAGCTGAGATCGGGAGGGGCACAGGGCTGCGCTGGCTCTGCTGCCCTGGGCCACAGGGCCAGGGAGCTCCATCCTCCCAGGAGAAAGGCTGGGAGCAGAGCTCCCAAAGCCCCAGGGCTGCAAACCCTGGGGAGGCTCTCTGGGTTCTGTGCAGCCACTGCTCCCACCTGGACAGCAGCACTCACGTGGAAATCACCCCTGCTCCCCTTGTCACAAGTAATGCCACACAAAGCATGAGCTTTTACACCAAGTGGAAGTATCTTTAACAGAGGGCTATACACAAACTATCCCAGGATGGAAGGCAAATATATTTATCTCATATAGCAGAACAACTCAAAGAGGGCTCACAGCAATTCTCTGAGATAAAAGCACTATTCAGGACTCTGAAAAGGACAGGCTTCTGACAAAAAAAAAATAATCTTGTTTTGCTTCCTAACAAAAATTCAAAGTGGTATCAGAATTTCCAGTGAAATCAAGGAGCTGGGGCTTGCTGTGGTCTGCAGGGATTTGGAGGTTCTACTTCTTTTCTGCTTGAAGTCAATGAGACATCTGCCAGAGTTCAGTGGGAAGAAGACTGGGGGATCTGGCAATGCCTTTGGGTATTCCTGACTGCGTGTAAGGAGCTTGGACTTTTGGTGCAGGTTTGGTTTTTAATGTAAAAATTGCCTCACTCCGTTGGATAAATACAATTTGCAACTCACTTTGTAGATGTGCTAGAGGTTTTGCAGCCTTTAAAATCTGTCATATAAATCCACATTCAAGTGTCAACGTGTGAAGGGGCTGCTTTAGAGGTTCTCTGGGTGAAAACAGGAATGAAATTTCCAGAGCAAATGCTCCAAAGATGAATACTTTTTCTACTTAGACAGTTATAGAAATAAGATGCTGATGGTAAGAGTCACTAGAATTCAACAGAGTTTGGGTTTTTTTGTTTGTTTGTTTTGTTTTGTTTTTTTTTTTAACCTGCAATTCAGAACTACAAAAATTGGGAGTTTAAGTAGGAGAATTTGCTGAAAACAGACTACTGAAGCTGAGCCTCATGTCCAGGTAAGACAACATCAACCTCTTTGTACCTTCAAAGCTTGTCAACTTTAACAACGATTTTGGGTATGCATGGAAAGCGGCCACAAGTATAGTATGTGGGAATAACAATATTATTTGTGAGGTAATTTCTGAGACCACCATCATTACGCTGTTGTTGATCACAATTTCTTTTTCTGTTTCTCATTTCCCTTGCCTTTCACCCTCTGAAAGGCCAGCTTTTTTTTTCTTCTTGTGTGTGTTTTAATTCAAAAAGCCAGCTGGAAAGGTGTGCAAGAGCAGTGGGTGAGTGTGAGTGGCTGTTTAACCCTCCTCTCCCTTGCCACACCAGTTGTGGGCTGTTCAAGTTTTCTCCTCCTGAGAGAATTTATGTAGGCCATAAAAATTTACGGGAAAGAGAACATCTACCCCCTTTAATGCCTAATCTGGCACCCTTTACTTATGCAAATTTAATCAATGGACAAATGCTCTGATCACAGCAGCTGCCCTAATACAAACAACATCAAAGACTTCATCAAAAGTTACTCTGAAACAACTCTGGGACCTCTGAAATTCAAGATGTGGCCTCTGGCTTCACATTAACAGCCATTCACTAACCTGAGGAAGAGCTCCCGAGGAGTGAGGTCCTTTTCCTCCCCACGTCAGAGCCCAGCACACTCAAACCTGGCCCAGGCCAGCAGAGGTAGCCGAGCGGGCAGAGCGCAGGCTCTGGGATCTCGCAGGAAATGCATCCTGCTGCCTGCTGTCCGTGTGATTTGTGGCAGAGCACAGGGGAGAGGCAGGAACTGCTCACACCTACACCTGCTCCTGCTGCGCCCGCCTGGGCAGCTCCGGGAGCTCCTCCCTCCCACTCAAGTCAACATGAATTGAGTTTGCTCCAGAATGAATAGGACCTGACCTCCTGAAAATGTTGAGGAAGTTTGAACACAACTCGGTGGTTTATTTTTTCTTCCCGTTTTCCATCAGCATGTGATGTTTCTGTGCATGCTCACAATCCATGTGTCCTTAAAAATCCAGGTACAGTATATGCTGTAAAGCCTACAAGCTAAAAGCTCCCTGGGATCTGGGAGCACAGAGAAAGTAATTGAAATTTTAACAAATAAAAAGGAAGTTTATTCCCATAGTTTTCAATTTCAGTGAGCACAAACTATTTTATGTGACTGCAGCTAAGATTTAGCAAAGCATTTCAGCATATGCTTATATCTTTGGCTGAAATCCAGTCCACAAGTTAGTGTGATTTCTTGGACTTGAAGCTTTTAATCTCACACTCAAATCAAGAGTTTCACACGCTGTCCAAAATAATCCAGAAAGCTCTGCATGAGGATCACCGTGGCCGTGCCTCTCTACGTGGCCGTACCCACTACCTCTGAGCAGAAGGCAGCAGTGCCCTGGCATTGTTTCCAGATATTTTACTCAGAAGAGCTATCTCCTTAATCCTGCCCCGTGAGAGAGCTGGGGACGCTCTCCCAGCAAGGCCACTGCAAAGCCAACTGTGCCATAGGGAGGACACCCAGCAGGGCAGGGAAGCAGCCTCAGGAGCTCCAACCATCCCCGTGGGAATAACTGCAAGTGCTTTGCCTCAACCAGGAACACAGACCAGACTCAATGAGGGGCTTACAACTAAGTGTACTATGCAGCACTGCAGAAAAAAAAAATTAAAATAAAAATTTAGATATAGCCTTCACCCAGTTTCATAATGCATCGAGCAATATGTCCTGCTTGGGATGCTGGGCTATGTTTTGCTCTAAAAATAATGTCATCTACAGGTTTCATCTTGGAAGCTCTCACTTCAGTGGGAACTGAAGTTTGAGCAGCTGAAAAAGCATTCAAGCTTTATGAGATAACGCAGTGATATCAATGAAAGGCAGTACACAGCAAAACATCAAGCAGCATGCAAGCTCTGGTCAGTTTTGTACTTTGAAAATCTGAAGAAATATGCCTTTGTTATTTATCAAGCAGAAAAAAAAATTGGCTCAGTACTCTATTCTCTTGAAATAAAATCTGTGAATTTATGTATATTCTCCCAAAGCTTCCATAACTGCAGCTTTTATTAAGTAAGTTTGATGTGGGGCATATTATAAAATAGCAGCGATATTTTAAAATGTGAAAACAGATGTGTCACTCTATTACAACTGCAGAATCCTCACTGTATTTTTAATACTATGAAGCATTTGTATGTTTCTCCATTATAAATCTCTCTTCACTAAACAGATTTCTTCTCTATGACTAAAGTAGTACCACAAAGACATTATTAAACAGATACTGTCCAAAAAATCATATTGTCTGCAGATGACCATAAAATACAGAAAAATACCATAAAATACTCTTTTTCCATAGAGAATTTCAGCAGCTCCCTTTCCTTGGAAGGAAATCACAGCCATATGCCTTATGATATTAGAGGCATTTCAAGGTGTCTCCATAAATGTCATTTATTGCTGGGAACCTGCCAAATCTGCAAAACCCCTTAGTTCTTTTAAAAGAAAAATCTTCAGATGAAACTAGCTCTTTACACTGGTTGCCATATTAAAATTTTTTTTAAAATCTCTGTCCTATGGAATACTGGCCATGCAGGTAGGAAAACCTCTGGCAACAAAATCTGGGCTTTGATTTGCTTTGGAGCCAACAGTGGTCTGGGCACCCTGGCCTGGCACAGCCCCACCTGCCCTGAACTCACACTCACACTCTGGACTGTGAGCAGCCACAATGATAAAAAGCTGAACTGGTTTTGTGACCAGAAGTGTAAACCAAAGTCAGGCACCTCTCCACGTCCTGCTGCCATGGATGTGCTTTAACCCCCCCAGAGCAGTGCCCTCCCTGCTGCTCGGGATCCCCCACCCCTCACGGTGCCCTGCAGGACTGGCAGCCAGGCAAACAGAAAGAGACTCCGTGTCACACACAAATACAACCCCACGCCGCATCCATTCCTAATTTGGCATATCTGGAGTCTGTCCTGAGATAATACTGGCCAGTTCGACATAAATCTTGCCAGACATGTCACCAATCTGTCCAGCACAAGGCACCGCATTTAAACACCCAGGAATTGAATGCAGCCTGTAGCTGCAGCAGCCAGAGTGGGTCAGGCAGGCACCACCAAAGGTGCCTGCTGAGGCACACGGCTACCCAGCGGGCTCAGGATTCTGGCTGCCCAAGCATCCATTAGTCCCACAGTAGTAGAACCATTCTTTCTCCTTGAAGAAGAAGAAAAAAAAAGACCACAAATTTTTCCCCCTAAACCTGAAAGAAATAAGTTTCCTGGTACCGTTGGAAAGAATCTAGGGCAGCATACCAACAGGTGCTTCAAACACATCAGCGGAGCGCAGAAGATGTTGAGAGAGAAAATGAATAGACTCTCTAAATAATATATAAATTGTACAGGCCTTTTTTCTGCAGAACCCCAGTGAAGTTACTGTATAAATCAGAAACTGAATTATTCATAAGTGGTGAATATATAATAAATTGTACTTCGCACTGAAATATTCCTCACAGGTGCATGCAGGAAGGGAACCAGGCAGCGAGCCTGGCAACGCCGAGGTCTTACCTGGAGTCTGGGTACTTGGTCAGGGTAGCAAGGCTGCTGGTGTACATGTGTCCTCCTACATCGATGTGCACGGGAGCGTTGGACTTGGTGAGTTGAGCTGGGAGAGGAATTCCTTGAGCAGCCAGAGGAGAAACCGGGGACCGTGTTAGAGACAGACGGGACATGCTTCTTCCCTCCTGCAACGGGGAGGCAAAAAGAACAGTTTCTCTTAAATGTAGCAGTGTGTTACCTTTCTTTTCCAGTGTGATCACAGATCTAATCAGATCATTTTTGCATCTGCCTGATCACATATTCAGCTAACAAATTATTGCCACCACTGTAATTAAGTGTATTTGCATCATTTTCTTCTAAGTACCAGAGGGGAAGAGAAAGATGCTTATTAGCAATAAGAAATCAAGAAAAAAATTTTCAAGGTGTCAGCCTCAAGGGGCATAAAACAAACTGCAAAATTCTAATTAAAGGTCGTGGGCTTATGTGTTAGATGTGAAATATCCCCTGACAAACGAATAACCAATTTGTGAATTGGGATTCAGGGGTTTTTTGCAAGTTTGTCTCAGTAACAAGACACCTCTAAATTAGTGACTTCCTCAGTACCTAAGGCATTTAGTTTATACATGTAGTAAATTCCACATCTAACTAAGATCAATTTTCTGGCTTATTTTCAATAATTGTGAAATAAATGGATAATTTTGAGTTAAACTTAGTATCAGACCTAAACAACTAATAAACTTCCAAACTGAAAGCAATTAATACGTGGAAACAGTAAAAACAGAAAGACAAATAAACTGACCCATGCTTTCAGGACAAGAAAGTACAGTATAATCTAGCACATGAAATTCTAAATTCCACAATCCACCTAATGTTTCCTGCCCTAAAAATATTGGAAAAATAGTGAAATTACTGAATTGGATAAAAAAAAACAAAAAACAAAAAACAAAAAAAACCAGCAAAATCCAAGCCAAAAAATACTGAAATGTCTTAAGGATGAACAGGACAACCAAGCAAAAGAAAATTCAATTCTCTTCTTAAGAAAGGCAAGCTTATTCTGCACGAAACGCGTGTCTCAGAGCTGATCTCAGTTCAGTCGGTGCAGACGGCACACAGGTCAGACAGAAAAAAAACCTTGTAGAAAAGTTTAAGAAAATGTACATCCATCCTCCCCCTTATGGGGAAAGCAACATATGCAAAACATTATAGCTGAAGACATTTCTGAATATAATCTAATTTTCCTGGCATTTTGTAATTCAAGCATGCTACCAAGCACCCAGGCTCTTTCTTGCATCTGACAAGCACTTCAAATGCAGCACTGCAAAGTGAATTTCTATTTCTCCCACATTACTTTGACAATGTTTCTTAAAATCTAAAGCTGGTCTTGCCTTTCTCTTAGCGGTATTTTGCACAAGACGCCCGACTACGCCACTTGATGAACATAAATTAGCAACATTCCTTGTAAAATAATTTCCGAGCTACGAGAGAAAGGGATTGAAAAACCTTAACACATCTGAACAGCTTCACAAAGTCATCACAACCTCTCCATTTACTGCATTTCACCCTGGTTAGCTCCTAAGAATTTCTTGCATCTACAGCACAGAAATACATCACCCCATTATGGATCCACATCCTCGTCTCTTCAGAGGCTGGGTGGACATCTGCACTGAGCACGAAGCAAAAGCCAACTCTGTCCTAGGACTTCTGTGGCAGCCGATGCAAAATTGGGCATTAACATTTTCACTACAGCACCACCTTCAAGGAAAGTGACTGAATCCTTTCATGACTGAAGATGTTACTTTCTTGTTTCCCACAAGAGCTTGTTGTGGCCAACCTTCAGTAAATATGTCATAGAGCATAAATAAAACAACTAACTTTAAAAAACAACTTGGCATGTAAGTACCTACAGTATTTTAGCAACGTGTTTTCTAATCTGTCTGCCAACACAGACAAAGGTTGCTTTTTTTTTTTTTTTTTCTTACCAAAGAGCACTGTAAACTCATGTTCAGTCTCTGCTCCTTCACTTAAATGCAAGGGTCAGAAGACCCAGGCTGAATGTCAACCCAGTCTTTGTTCAGACCCCAACCATTATCACTAATGATAAAGGTACAGACTTTGCACGGTAAAGGGCTGCCTTGGAAATAAATCTCATGCAGTTTCACCAAACAAGAGTCTAATTAGGGCTCATCTGTGCCCCTTGTTACAATTTCCAAATGAAATCAAAGGACTTCCAGTCCTCTGTAAATGTGTCTTACATTTAACCATTTGTCTTGAAATACAGACATCAATTTTAAAATATGCACAGATAGCTAAAGATCAAGTGATATGAATCTATTTGTGCATATTTAAACACTGCTGCTATCTTAGGATTTTGTTTAATGTTAGTATACCAGTAAATTCCTTGATCTGTAAAGACTGAGATTCTCAGTGAGGCCATACTCACACAGTAGATATTTAATTTATACTATTCACTGGAGGGACCTTTTGAACAATCCTCTGCTTTTGGCATTTCTCAGCTAGAGCATGTGTTGAAAAAACACTTAATTATAGAAAATCACTGGAAAGCTAAAATAGTTCTCAAACTTTCATGGCTTTTCATACTTATTGAGGATGCCACTGGCTTTTGGGGGGAGAGGAGGAGAAGGGGAATTAAAACACTGGCTGGAGAGGATTCATATTATAAAATGAATCCTAGATTTTTATTAAAACTGTGAAATTCAATCATTTTTGTACGAGCAAATTATCAGGAGGCGCAACTGCTAAGCACTACATAAAGGGCACTATTGCTCAAAAAAAATACCCCCTGTTTCTTAAGGTACCGTAACCCTATTTCTAATGACTCCTTCCTCTTCTCAATGTAACAACACACAGCAAAAATTCATCACACTGAGTAATGTACTTATTTTATGCACAAAGCAAAATCCTAAATGTATTTATCCAGCGAAAGTCTTTATGCACATATTTTCTAATATGGATGAGAAAATTAAAACCTTAAGGGTAAATATCGCAGAAACACTAACAAACTTCATTTATTAAACCATGTAAAATAATCCTTGCTCTTTAGTTGCCTACAACAGGATATAGCATCCCAACTAGTGGCACAGGCAATAACCCTGCTCTAATAAGTAACACAGGAACCTGCTGAAGGCAAAATCAATAGAGCCTGATTCCCAAATTATGTGAATATTTAGTTTTTCAAACATTACACACCAAGATCTTTCAGAGCCAGCTTATCTTTTTCTGCCTTCCTAAGCTAACTGCTTGTAAAAACTATTTGCCCATGCAAAGTGAAATAATCACAATGCCATGCTCATTTACACACAAAATGATTTTGTGTCCCATTGTGCTCACAGTTGTTCAGCTCTCTAGGGGTGATTAAACTAGCTATGCTGCTACAGCTTGAGATGATTTCACTGAATCGTTTCTCCATGAAGTTGCTTCTTTGCTAAGCTGTTATTTTAACCATAAAAGGTAAACAGAAGGCAGTTGTAAGAGCTCCATTCAGCTCCGTGCCCAGGGCTATAACCCTAGGGCAGAGAATGCTGAAAGACTGCAGAATTTTCCAGGGTGTTGCCTTTCTTGCTCTAAAGCCTTCAGGAATACTGTTCATTTAATACACACTCTAGATGATACATTTCAGATCCTACTAAAAGAAAGACTTCAAAAGTGTAAGAAGTTTTGGGCGGATGAAGCTTTCCCACCTCTGCACATAGCTTGGGGCCATGGTAACCAATACTGCTGTTGATGTTGGGAAAATGCAGGAGAAATAAACTGCACAGAGCAGAGCAGACAGATAGGGACAAGGGAGGTGAAAGGTTGCAGGAAAGAAGCAGGCAGCAGTCTGGATGGGGGAACAAAAAAAAAAAAAAAGGAAAATAATAAAAAAGGAGGCGGCTCTGAAGGAGGGACAAAGTTAAATCAAGGAGCAGGCACTTAAAAGACTACAGATGGGAAGCAAGACTAATTAAGGATGTAAAAGCGCTTTGTTTCTAAAGTTTATTGTTGCCAGGATAAAAATTAATTGAAACTAATGCTGTTATTCACTCGTGCAGTTTAATTCCTTCATGCACATTTAAGACGTGCAATGGGAACGGCAGGTTTACGGACCTGCCATGCAGCCGCTCTCCCGGGGAGCCGGGCTGGGGGCGGGCCGGGCCGCAGGACCCGGGCC
>VWZN01019450.1:704013-722153 GCA_013396955.1 Regulus satrapa | reverse complement strand
GGGCAGTGGGATCTGCCGGGGAGCGCGGCCCTCCGAGGGGCACCGAGTGTTGTTGTTTCTAATTAATGCCTGTGTGGTAGTCTAATCTGTGTTACCGGGCTCTCAGGAGTATTGTCGCAACAAAGGTATATTCTAGGGTTCAGTTAATTAAAAATTACTTATAAATCTGCCTAGGTCCTGTGTGCTGTTGTGGCTGTACCGCAGAAGAAATACCCGACACTTATGCGGTTACAGCAGTAGTTTGGCTAATTTCCCGCAGAGCCCGTTCCTCTGCTCTCCCTCGTGGGGTCCGGGGGCTTGCTGTCCTGGCAGGAGCACTGGCGGTGCCCTGGGCGGACCCCGCTGCTGCTCTCGGTGCCCCGCAGAGCCCGGGGCTGTCCCGCTGCCCGCTCCGCTGCGGAGCACGCTTGCACCTCCAGGTAGGTGTGTGCTGGGAGAAAGTTATGTCATGGGTCCTCAGGAGAGAAGATAAGATGGCAAGTGTTCGATTCTGGTTTCATTTTATAATAAGCTTCCCCTCCCCACCCCTGGTTTTTTTGGTTTTTTTTTTTGTTTGTTTGTTTGTTTGTTTGGGGTTTGGTTGTTTTGTTTTGTTTTGTTTTGGTTGGTTTTTTTCCCCCCCTCCAAGTACATGTGGAAGTGTCTAATATGTGTTCTCTTTGGCTTTATACTTTTTATAACCTCAATATCAACCATGCACTTAAACACATACTTGTGGGGAGGATGCGTCCTATTTGCTTGTAGTAATGAGGTTCAAACAAAAACTTGATGAAAAAGACCTGATTTCTATATACAAGGCTGTGTTTGTGTGTGTTTATTTTGGAGTTAATTTCTTTTTGGCCCTGATAGCCAGGGAGAATGTCTCTCTCAACAAGCCAAATTGCAAGAAGATGATACAGAAGCTGGATTCAGTATGGGTGAATAAATCATCGAAGCTCTGGAGTTTCACACTGCATTGCAAAGCATGGTAAGCTTGTCTCAACTCTTGGATTTGGGTTTGCTGGGTTTTTTTTCCCCTTTTTTTATTTCATTCCAAGTAGTAGGGTGCCAACGCTGCTGACACTTGGCTTCCTAGAAATAGCTGCTTAAGTCAAGTGCTTGAAACAGAAATTTTTTTTGCTGTTTCTTTGTGGCCTATAGAAAATAACAGAGTAGTAATGTGGTTGATTAAGAGCTGTACTGCATTTCTGGGATAGAAAATACAAAGTGTAGGATAGAAAATACGAAGTGTAGGAGTCAGTTCTAAGGAAACGTTGCAAGTAAATTAATAAAATAGAAGAATAAGCTCTTTAATATTTTGCTTTTATATAAAAAACTCCTAACCAATAATTTGTCTTGAGCCTTTATACTTTAATAATTTTAAAAAATCATATTGTTGAAGAACAGAGCAAAAAATATCTGTTCCAAAGTACAGGTATCTGGGAAATGTTGTTTATCTTTGGAAGCAAAGCATGATCTTTCTTGAACATTTTTGAGGAAAATTATTATTTAATAATTCAATATTATTTTCTAGTATTTTGAGAACAGTTACTGATTATTTATAAAACCCAGCCGACTAAGAGTGCTCCTACCTCATTTCACACCTCATTGTTTTGCAGATTTTCCGTGGTCATGTGAGTGGATTTGAAGCCCTAGGAATTTAATTTCCTTGTACAGTGTCAAATCTCGAGTCTGAAGAATGCACCAGAAGCGCCTGTTTTGGTACGTAGAGCTTTGATTTCTGTAAGCTGTATAGAATAATTTTGTAGAAAGGCTTGAGAGAATCACAGAATGACACAGTGTTAAGGGATTGGGAGGGACCTCACCTGGTCCTGCCCCCCTGCCGTGGGCAGGACACCTTCCATTAGAGCGAGGTGCTCAGGGCCTTGTACAGCCTGGCCTTGGACACTGCCAGGGATGGGGGATCTGCAGCCTGTCCCAGTGCCTCCCCAGCCTCACAGTGAGAATGTTCCTCCTGCCAGCCAGTGTGTCTCTAAGTACCGTGTCCTACCACCCCAGCTGCTGAGGAAGCCACCCCCTGCCACCCCTCAGACCCTGCAAGGTGCCCTGAGGTGTCCCCACAGAAGAACCTTCCCTTCCCTGCGCTGAACTGCCCCAACTTTCTCACCTTGTCTTCACAGAGCACGTGCCCCAATCCTCTGGGCTGGCTGCAACTGCTCCGTGTCCTCCTTGTGTGGGGAGCTCCAGGCCCGGGTGCAGCGCTGCCAGTGGGGTCTCACGAGGGCAGAGGGGAGGGAGAATCACCTCTTTTGACCTTCTCACCACGCTGCTCTGGATGCAGCTCAGAATTCCCTTGGCTTTCTGGGCTGCGAGCGCTCACTGCTGGCTCATGGTGAGCTTTTGATCAACCATCCCCCCCAAGACAGAATAAGTTTGTGAAAATGCTGGTGTTCTCAGGGACAACCTGCTTGCCTTTCCATGACTTGCAAATGCTGATTCTCTTAAAGATCTGATGACTCCTTTAATGTGGGCAAAAGCAAGCAAACAAACCCCCTGATGGTACTGAGCAGTGCAGTTAGCAGAACAGGCTCGCAGTGCTGTGGGACTCTTCATTGTCTCCTTACTTGAAAAACATAATATTGGTGTACAAGGCTGTAGTTAACTATGTTTGTTGGATAAATTTAGGTGTGACAAGCTGCATTTCATCCTTTGCAGAGCAACTGAGAAAGCAGTAATTTTAGGACCAAAGCTCACTGGCTCACTCTGCTTTTAGTAGGGCTGCTTGCAATTAAAATATAGGAAACCTTTAATAAGAATTAATTTGGAAGGGCGCACACACACACTGTACATGCCCATTAATTGGTGAGATTTATACTTCTGCATTCTATGCAAATAATAGGTCTTAGCTTTTCTGTTTACATGCTGTTAGTCCAGCCTGAAACTTAAAACTCTTCTTTGTAATAGCTCCGTTAAGAAATTAAGGAAGGACATGGGCAAATAAACTCAGAGTTAATCTTGCATGAGTTTCTAGTGATCTAGTAGATACTTTCTTTCTGAAATTTGGAACTTTTATGAACCAAGTTCTGGCCTCAGTTAATTTCCATTAAACTTGGTCATGCAATTTAATGTGGTTTGCTTTTTTTTTTTTCTTTTTCTTTTTTTTTTAGTTGCTGGTGCTGGTGCCTGTGCCTCATAGCTATGCTAATAGAGTGTTAACTTTGTGATATTTAATGTTTACAGTGTTAATAGGTAAAGATAATAGCTGTGCTTTGTTGTGTTGGAGAATTTTAGTATGTTATTTATAGATCTGAAACGTACAAGATATGATATAAAAGCCTTCAATATGAAAAATGTTACAATTCTGAGCAGACAGTGAGAAAATTGCCTTTTAGAGGTCAAAACTCCCAATGCCTCTGGCAACATGGCCTTGATGTCGTTTGACAGGGTGGAAACACAGCCCTTCATGGGAATAAACAGCCAATACCTGCATGATTCATTTTGTTAGAAGGGTTCTCCCATTGTTGCTAGGCAATATTTCTTAGGTGGAGTTAAAAACCAACAAAAATATCAACAACAAAAGCCCCCAAACCCAACGGCTGTCTCCTCAGAACAATACCTATTGCAAGTTGTCTTGCTATCGTTTATTTGTCTTTCTAATTAAGCAATGTTTCCTTCTGCAGAAGAGATGTATCAGCTGAGTCTCGATGGAGACTCCTGCACTAAGAGGCAGCGTGGGGAAGATCTGGAAAAGGGTTGCACCTGGTTAGTGGAAGGTTTCCTTCCTGTCTTCCTCTGTCCCTTCTTAGAGCTGTCTGTTCGGAAATGCTCGACTATGCTGTGATGTGCAATTCTCAGAGAAGAAACATGGCAGAGACCAGCAGACATTCATTTGAAATGATTTTCATTCACTGCATTCTGGAATGGACTTGAAAGCAGGTCTCAGAGGCAACTTGTATGTACCAGTTTGTCTTACATATTTATTTATGACAGACTTGAATCTTCAGGATGGTATTCTATCAAGTGACATACCCACTCAGTGTGATGTGTGTCTAAAAATAGGTCATTGTCAAAGGACAGGAAAGGAATTGTATAAATCTATAAACTAAACCATTGCAGTCTAGTGTGATAGCATACTCTGAAGCTGAGGTATTGCTATCTTCAAAATTGTAGCTTTTTTTTCTAGATTATTTTCTAGAATCATACATTAACAGAGCATTTATCAAACCAGGAGGATGGCTGCAGACTCTAAAGACAGCTAACACTAATGGTTTACTTCTGACACAGCAGTTAGAAACAGTAAAGTAAAACAAACCATCTCAGGAAATGGCAGGGCCAGGCCAAAGATTGCTCTTGTGCTTAAAACAGTACTGATTTGAACCTCCCATTTCTTTCATGTGTTAAATTATATCATAACACACTTATTTAGTACTGGGACTTAGGCATTTGGGTTTGAAAATTATGCTTCTGTTTTGTGCATTTGGTAAATGTGAATGGATTTTTTTCCTCTAGTTAATCTAGAGTGTTGATAGGCTTGAAAAATGAGACCCTGAAGAATGATACTGTTTAA
This sequence comes from Regulus satrapa, assembly GCA_013396955.1. Classification (NCBI taxonomy): domain Eukaryota; kingdom Metazoa; phylum Chordata; class Aves; order Passeriformes; family Regulidae; genus Regulus; species Regulus satrapa. Next base: position 717,646 of record VWZN01019450.1, on the reverse strand, counting down.
AAATGGGCATTAGGAAAGGAATGTTGGTCATTTAAAATAACCTGTTGATGTATACAGGCGTGTGGGGTTTGGACCACAACAGAACAATGTGGATTCTTTTACTGTTTATGACAGAATAAGCACCATTACATAGATGAGGTCTTGAATTTAGCTCCACGAGTGATATGTTTTGGTGTTAAATGTAGTGTTGCTGCTGCCAACCAAATAGAAGGATTAATATTGAATTAAGGATAGAGCATGGAAATGGTCAGCAAGAGAACAAATGCATCTGTGTACAGGGTTATACTGAGAGGTTTGCAGTTACCAGGTAAAGGGGAAGTGTGACATCTGGTGGAAAGATGGTATCAGGAGCAAGAGATCCATTAGTGATAAACGGGATTATTTGTCACAAAAATACATTACATGATGTTTGAAACCACTGCTGGAGATGAAATTCAGATGAGTGACATATTTTGTGATCTCATAGTTCATATTGTCCAAAACAGAATACGTGGCAACGTGATTATGTTCTTAATGAATAGTGATCTCTTCTAAGCTACCAGAGAAAGCTTATTTTGTTAAATTCCTCCCCCAAACTCTTAATCTACACTGAAAATAAATCAATATGGTCCAGGTTTAGCTACCTTTGGGTATCCGAGTATTTTTTCAGAAAAATGTCATCTAAGTAACCATGATATCCTAGAAGTTTTTTGACGTTTGAGCTCTGTATTGAGTCTTCTGTCATACTGCTTCCAGGTGCAAGTCCCAAATCATCAGGACCATTCGATGCTGCTCTTCTGGGAGATGCTGGTGTGACCCTGGCTTGGAGGTGCAGCTGGAGCCCAGCACTGGAGCCCCTGTTTGGGTTCTGCTGCTCTTAGAGCAGTGGGCAGAGTGTGGGAATAGCCTGGTGCTGCAGGAGGGAGCAGAAGGGAGGAGCTGCAGGAGAAGAAGGGGGAACACAAATATATTGTTTGGTGTCACATTGCCAGAGTTAGGGTGAGCTCAGAGCTGCAGAGATCTTGCTTTATTGTGTTTATTTCCAAAGTATGTTGTGGAAAAAGAGTCTGCAATTCATTGGGAGCTCTATGTATTAAGGATGTTCGGGAACTCCCTATCACAGCCCAAAGGCCCAGGGAAAAAAAAAAAAAGAGAAAAAGAGAATTCATCCTAATCTTTCAGCTCTGCTTTAAAATACCTGAGTCTTCTGAGGTTTCATTCCATAGGATATTGATCATTCCTTGTCAGTCTTGAGATTTTTCTGTTACAACTTTGCTACTGAAAGATTGCTTTATCCCAAGCATAGCACAAGTTCAGTCGTGGTTCTGCTTTGTAATTCAGGCTCATCTCCTGTGCTTAAGTGCCCGCCCCAATCATGTGGGATTTCCCCCTTCATCAGAAGGCAATAAATCCTGAGCTTCTTTTGTTCTTTATGCACTTTTCTTCTATTTTTAATGTTAGCATCTCACTTGCTAGAACAATATATTATAAGAGTTCTGAATCCTGTTCCTGCTTTGGGGGCAGACGTCTGCAAGTTTTTGCCTGCTCACACACACACAAAAAATGCTTTTTGGGAACTGGCCAGTTCAAGGATGGAAACAAGTTAAGGAATACCTAAACCCACACATCCAGCATTTCAATGCTAGACTGCAGTGGGATGAACCCATCTCAGGTGGCTCTTCTTGGTCAGCCTCATCAGGCATGTGTGAGTAACCTGTTTCTCAGGTCACCTCCTTGTTAAAGTCACAAATGGATGCCTTCCATGAACTCTGTTATTTTGGCACCATGATGAATGAAATCTATTTTTTCCCCCAAAGAGTGAATTGTTCTGCTCTGTGCTGCTGGTGTGCAGGGGTTTGGGTAATCCAAATGGGTTTGGGTAGAAGGCCTGTGGCAGAGAGTTTGCTGATGCACACTGGTGCAGTTTAGCTCAGTGTCAAACACTTTCTTCCTGATCTACCCCCTCCTCCTCGGTGGGGTGGCAATAATTATCCTGTTCTGAGTTTCTTGGGATAGTTGGAGTGGGCACTCTCATATTCCACATCAGTTAAAAACCAGTTAACTCTGTTGCTGTACTGTCGTATGAAGGCTGGATGCAGGCCAGGCTTCAGTTTCTTCATGAGATGTTTTATGTTTTATCATGTTGGGAGGGAAAAAAACCTAATGCTTTCCTTCAGAACACCTCATTGTATAAGTCAATAGCTTTCTGAAGGGTTATTTGGGGTGTGCAGATAGATAAATTGTCCTATAAAAGGGGAAAAGATAGTTTAGTTTAACTCTTTTGGAAATTGAAGTGTAAAGCATAATTTTTAGTGATGTTGAGATTGATTCTTTTAAAAGATCTCTAGACATATACAAATATATATATATACATATCTTGGCTTGATCAGAGAGCTAGACTGACAAGTTTTTAGTTTTCTGACAAGTTTAGCTCTGTGTTGGTGAGAAGACAATTCTCCTCCTTCCCAAATGAAAACTGACAATGATACTGAGCTTGTGCTAGCACAAGGTGCTTTCTTAACTGCAAATGTGATTTCAGCCTGAAAATACCATAATAAATTCACTGAATGGACTTTCTTCTGTAGTATACTCTTATAATTATAAGCCCTTCATTTCTGCCCAGGGCATCTACTTAGAAGATATCATAAAGTGAAAATAATCTTAATGTCACTAAATGAGAAAAGAATGATAATATTGCCTTGCAGAAAAACAAAATGGGAAGGGGGACTGAGGAAGGGACAGTACAGAATTATATTTGCTGCACTCTTGTGGACACCAGGAGAAAAAAATGCTCTTTATTTTTCTAAGAATGATTTAAAAATGTGTTTGTATCAATGTGGCAGCTGCTCAGCAGTGATTGGAATTTCTGACTGTGCAGATAAGATATACAGCCTTTGAGAAAACTGATAGCTTGGTCTCCATTACTGGTACTGAGGACTTGGTGCATGGTGGCTGTTTTGGTGGTGAAAGCAAGAGAAAGAGGGGGAAGGCTGCTTGAGATCTGTTGCCATAAAAAACCCCAAAAACCAAAAACAAAACCAAAAGCAATTTTAAAAACCCCAAACTGATGTAAGCCAAAACTTAGTAAAAGTAGGATATGAAACTTGCTTATGGAAATTTACCACTGGATGCCACTGTTGCTTCATAGAATGTCATACTAAAATAGCATCAGCTCTGCTGGAAAATTCTGCTTTTCCTTCACTCTCATCTTCTTAGTTTTTTATTACTTTAATCTTTGTTCATATCAAAGGAAAGGAGAAATCGTGCCCCACTTATTCTCTCCAGCAACATGGTGATATGGTTTCCATATCTAGAAGTGACAGCTTGTCATAGGAAAGAAAAGGAAATGACACAAAATTTGTCTCTTTTTTTTTTTTTTTTCCTTCCCCTTCTAAGGTAAAATATTTTTCAGATAGAACAGAGGAACAGAAGAAAGGCTCAGATGAAAGAGCAGCCAATTTTCCTTGTAACTAAATTCCTTCTCTCTGTCTCTGAATCCTGTGTTAATCACAAGTAGATTTGGACACTGAGCCTCTACTCCTGTTTTCATGTCATCCTACAGAGCAGAGCAGGAGGTCACTTTTGCAAATACCTGTTTATTTCCTTTCCCAAGTGCTGGGCATTTTGTATTTGAAAGAATGTTTTTTGCTAGTTACAATTTTTTCCACCTGGGGGAAGCAGGGATGGTGAAGGTCATCAGGTGGAATTTTGATGGCTGGTGCTTGTTTTTACAGGTACATTTGTGATCACCTGATTAGCAACTCTGGGACTTTTCTCTAAGTCATACAGTGTGGGGTTTTGTAAATAGCTTATTTTTTTTTCCTTTTATTGACTGATTGCCTAAGTTAAATAATTTAATTAAATGAAAAGAAATAAAACCCCTAACATCTGCATCTGGAGCATAAGATTCGGATCAGATAATTTGGATTTTCTATTCTGAGTGCACCTAATTTCTGATCTTTCCTATGGGGGGAAGGAGAAGCGCTGGATAAAACCGTGGGAGAAGAGGTTTTTCTAGTGTCGTGCCTGGCTTCTGCGGAGCCAGTCCACCCTCTGCTGTGCGCCTGCTTCACTGGGTAAGCACAAGTTCCGTGGCTTGCGTGAAGCGCCAGCCTGATCAGCAGCAGTGGATGCGGGGAAGGGCAGAGCCGGTGATCTCAGCCATCTCCAGCCTGGGCTCCGAAGCGGGAGCGGCGGGGCCGCAGCCGCGGGCTCGGCTGTGCTGAGGAGACCGCGGCAGCCCCGCATCCCCCCGGGCCCCCGCACGGCAAGGTCAGACCGCGACCCCTTCGCAACCGCTCTGCGGGGCACACTGAGGTGGAGGAGAGCGCAAACAAGGAAACGCAGCGAGTTTGCTCTCAAAGATGGGCTGCCAGCTGCGGCGCGATCCTCATGCTAGATGTGCGACTGCCAGGATGAGGTTTAAGGATGCTGCTGTTCGCTGGTAATTCCCCTCTCTCTTCCGGAGCTGAAGTCTGGCCTGGATCAGATTTTGCAGTCTAAGTTTTGCAGCGAGCAGGACTGGTTGCTAGCACTACCTCGCTGTGGGCTCCGAGGGGAAGCCTGCCAGCGGAGCTGCTGTTGACGCCGTGAAAACTTGTAGCGGTGACCCAGATAACATTGTGACCGACACAGTAAGTTACAGTGTCAGGAGGAATAAATGTCTCCTGCAGCCCCTCGCAGAGCTCCAGCTGTGCTGTGGTACCTGCCCTTAAGCCCCATCTACACAGGAAACCGATGGGCTCTGGGAGCTGCTGGGCTTTCTCAGTTGTGAGCTAGATGAACGAGTGAATTCGGAGAATACACAGGGCTCGCAGTTATTTGGAAATTGTGGTAATTTAATGTTCTTAGTGAAGGTCCCTTCCAAAATGGTTGCCCGGTCTCTGCCGTGTCTGTTGAGAATTCCTAGAAGTCATCTAAATGTGACAGCTCTCTAAAAAGAGCTTTTGTGCCCTCACCCCTCATCTGCCACCCTCTGCTCTGTTCCTACTTCTGGCCTAGGCCTGGGAGAGGACTAATTTTTAAACTATCTCTCCTGAAGCTCTGCAGTCAGCCATGTCTTCACCTCACTTCTGTTCTGAGGTGGAAATGACAAGGTTTCTGTTGTGCTTGTTTCTTATGCCATGCAGAGAAAAGGTTTTTTGCAGTAGGACTGGTTTAGTGGCTGGAGAATGCTAGCTGGTTCTGCAGTGGTTTGATGTGGGCTTGCTCAAACCATAACATGAGTTACAGCAATAGAAAAGAAGCAGACATTTCTGTTATTTTTGAACAACAGCCTAAACATAACATCACTACTTTTTGTGGTTTGCAGCTGTCAGAGAAAAATCGCTAGATGAAGTTTGACTTCAGCACAAGAAGGCTCGGGCTTTCCGATGTAGTGTGTACTGTGAAAAGTGAGGAAGATGGAGTGGAGCAGGATTCAAGCCTCTCTTTTTGAGAGGTTGTGGTCAGGTTAGCTAGCTAGCTAATGTAGAGGCAAAGCCAGAGATGGATTAAAAAGACATACCATACAAATGAAATAAATGAGCTGCTGCTGTCTCTTTTTGTTTCCTCCCTCATCCATTTTAGAATGAGTGATGCAGAAGACCACTGCTGAACACTGTCCCCAGGTTCCCTCTACACTGGATGTGTATGTATGCAAGGATCAGCAATGCTTCCAGAGCCTTTCCAGTGTTCCTTAAGTGCACAGAATTCAGTCCCTACTGCATCCCGAGACTTTTGAAGACAAAAATGTGCACTGACTCTTAGCTGTGCTATCTTTTGTTAACTGGAAACCTTAATATGTATAAACAGTAAAATCCACTGTCGGAAATGGCAAAATTATGTTCTGTATCTTTTACAAGAAGCAATAGGCAAAGAGAGAACATGTTTTGGAGCAAAGGTGGGGAGGGCTTTCCCATGCCACAAACAGCACAGCATTGTCAGGGTTGTGAATAGGGTTCTGTATGTGTGTTTATAGACATGGATCATCATGAAGCAGAAACCGATTGGTTTTACCCCATGTAAGTCTCTGCTTGTTTATCTGTTTGAAAACAGTCACTCATTCTGTTTGCTCTATTTGTACCCATCACTATTTAATATTTGTATAAATCTTAAAGGTGACACCTTCACAATGTAGGTTTCCGTTCTACAGTCCAAGTCTTTCATGCTGCTGCAGTACATTAAAAATGTTTTCAGTCTCCTCTTCTGTGGGGGTGATCATTGTAAATTTGTCTGGTCTCTTTGGGGATGCTGCATCCTCTGGCTGCTCATGTATGGAAAGTGCATTGGCACAAAATTATTTATAAATCTTTCAATGGTGCTGGATCTCTGTGGTCCTCCACTGAAGTCTCTTCAAACTCTCAGAGGAGATTTTTCAACAGCTCCTGGCTCATAAGTAACAGCTTCCCCCATGATAACCCTGCAGCAACTCATCTTGTTCCTTCAAGCTTCTGTCTGTTGCCAACCTAGTCATTAGACTGATTATTATTTAAGCTGATCATGAATTCCAGTTTGGACTCTCTGCTTTCACAGCGAGTAATTAGAGAAGGCACCTTCCCCATCAATTTGCGCTATTCATGGAAATGTTATCACTTACAGAGGATGCAGAATAGACATTTGTATGTTCCTTTTTATTTAAGTGACTAAGAAAAAGTCCATGGCAAAGAGGAAGCCCATAGGTGACTTATAGAAACCTTGCCCTGTTTGCCTCTCTCTGTACTAGATGTTTAGAGATTTGGTGCTGGGGTTTTGCAACATGTTTACGTTCCCAAGAATGTGGTGAGTTTATTTTTTAGGCTTTTTCTCTCCTATCATCCAGTGTCATGAAGTCAAGTTCAGGCTGTTTCTATAGATAGGATGACATTTAAACATTGCCTGAAAACATTCCTGCATTTTAAAAATGCTTTGAGACTGAAGCCTGAATATGTGAGATCGAGGCAGCAGATAGTGACAAGACTATAATCATTAACAAAAAATACTTCGTCTTTTGAAATAATATAGTCATAGAAGTGTGAATTTTAGAACTGTGCAACAGTATTGGTTTTTTGATTAAAAGCCAGAAAAGATTAAATTCTTCAGTTACTGTGTAGGCTCTCCTGAACTTCCTGGGAATTGGAGTAAAGGGAATAGCTGAGGGTCAAAGGACGAAGACAGCCTGGCTGGTCATTAATCTAAATTTGCCTGTGGAATATAAGAAAAAAAAAATTGCTCAAATCTGAGTTTAGAATAACAGAGGAAAAATAAGGAATTTTGAAAATTGTGTCTTTCAGGTGGGGTATGTGCCGGTGCTTTGGTGTAGCGTTTTTGTTGTTGTTGTTGTTGTTGTTTGTGTTTTTGGTTTTTTGGTTTTGTTTTCTTTCCCAAGAACACTTGGGAGGGTATTAGGCTTGCTGTGATTCAAATAAATTGAATTTCAACAGAGTAACAGCAAAACTGTCAGTCTTTATGCAGCTCTGAATGTATGGGAACTGTAGGAAAGGTGTGACAGGGATGGGGCCTCCTTGATAATTTTCATACAGCCACTGCAGGTTACAGGTACCTCTGAGCATGAAGCTGCCTGGCTCTCAGTGTGAGCAGCCCAAGAATGTGCCACAATTTGTCATTCTGTGACAGTGCCTCGTTCTGCCCCAGTTTTGTTGCTCGTACCCCAGCTAGTTTTCTTAAAGCTGAAACGAGGGTGATTACAATTGTGAGAGCAGCATAAGAAATGTAGGCAGTGCTTGGAGAAAGGCAGAAAAGATTTGCCATGTTCATTTCTACTGCATACTTTGTCAGTCTTCTTATTTATCAGGTGGGGTGCGGAGAGCATAAACCATCCTACAGTTCTAGCTATATTATATTTGAAAATTAAAGACTTTACGAAGTGAAAGTAAGTTGCATTACTGTGGTGTCACCCAAAGCACTTAATGATCTGAGATAAGAGAGGCTTCAAAAGGGCCAAGAGTTGCTCTAAATAGTGTCAGAACTGCAGCTCTGTGAAGAGAAGTACACATTTTTGAATTGGTAAAAAGAAGTTGCATTAATTATATGGCATGTCACGCTACAACATGAACACCATTAAAAAGTCAGCCTTTAAATCTTAAAACACTTCTCGTTCCTACTATCCTCATTATTAACATCCCTATTCTACATTAATGCCTCTGGCAAGAGGTGAAAGCTGTTCAGGGTGAAAAGAAATTAGTTTCATTTTTCAGTAATTATGGGGAATACTGTTCACTGGCTTTAGTCACCCTCTCAAGTTATTCTAGTGCTTCTGGTTAAAAAGATCCTGATCTATGGTATTTTGCTAATGATCAACAGTTTTAGAAATGACATTTTTCAGCAGCACAGCCTCTATTATTGGGACAATCTTTTCCTTTGGGCAGCAGCCAGATTTTTCAAAACCAATGGGAAAGCTTATGAAAGGTTAAGTTCCTCTCTCTGCCTCCACCTTCTTTATAAGCTTGAGATCACTGTTGCTTAGGATGCAAATTAATGTTTCCAATTTTCAAAGTAAAAGAACACCTCTTCCAAGACAGATATTGAAATAATCTGAGACTGTGGGGAAACAACAAGGAAAAGGAAGAAACCCTGACGAGTATGGTAAAAATTAAGTGGAAGTGAAATAACAATGTGCCAAGGTAGTTCCTATCATACAATATGGTAAATTTTCCATGGATAAATAAAGTATCTTAATTTGTCAGGTGCATTTTCCTGTTCTCATTTCAAGTGATCCTTTTGTTTCATAAGGTTGAATGACAGAAAAATCAAAAAATTGCAGCAGGTAATGAAGGTGCATTTCCATAGATTATTCTGGAGGCCTGAGTAGGTACCTTCTACTGAGTAACATGAAAGTTTGCTTTGTTCTTTCTCATCACTCTGAAATGTATTTATGTGGTGCTTGGAAAAAACAGTGGTCAATTAGAGCTGACTCCTAGGTGTCTTTCTACTGGAATATATTGTGTTGCTCTTTTGATTATTTACCAGTATTCTTATTCTGCCTCATATGAAGTGTTGGTTCTCAAGATATCGAAAGCCGCAAGAAACTTTCAGTGCATCTGTTTATAGTGTCTTGCAAAGGATTAGTGACAGTTCAAGCAATAGCTCAGATTCTTGATTTCTGTGACCATTTTCTCATTTTGCAATAAATTCTTTCTTCAAGTGGCACCATCTGTGCCCTTTGCAAAGTGTCTCTGACAGTTTCCCTGGGACTGTATGAAATGCTCTGTGGTGTGCAAGAACTGTTGCTCTTTGGGGCATGGCAGGGACCACAACACTTCTTCAGAGTGTTCTGGCCACAGAGCAACAAAGAGTTTCTTCCTGGGGTGGCCTTGGCACCCTCAGATGTGTTTGAGACCTTTCATCTTAGACAAACTTCATTGTGACAATTTTTATCTTTGAAGAACTAATTGAACTGTTCACCTTTTTGCTACATTAACAGTTCTAATTCAAATGATTCTGGCTGTCATAACTTGATTTTTGAAGCAGTTCAGCACTGTGATCAAGAGTCACTTAAGCTTTTTGTGCTTGGCATTGTACTTGTAAAATGATGGCAACATTTTTCTTTCACTTCTTTCTGAAAGAGCAGGCTGCATTTAAAATGATAATAATTTAATTTCTTGGTTAATAACTCTATTAAGTACCTACAGCACAAAGTATCATAACTTAAATGCTTTCGATTGAGGAAATCAATGAAATCTTAAAATTCTTCTTCTTCCAATGAAATACCTTATCTTCCCCCAAAGTGGAACATGGTAGTCTTCAGCAAGGTGTTTTACATGAATAGTTTATACTTTTCTGCCGCCAGATCACCTGTGTAATAAAAAGACCCTTATTCTTTAAGGCTACAGGCAAGAAGTAGGATGCAGAGAAACATATTGGGACAAGATGAATGAGACTTCCCATTGAACATCAGAATTTTTCTTCTAGTGAATATGAAATCTTGCCTTTGGCACTAAGCTATATTGAATGCTTCAGAAGGGAATGAAAGGGAAAATCTTTATCTAAGCAGGAAGGTAACTTTGAATGCAGAACTGGAATGTATGGATTTCTACCTCTTCTCCATTTGGTGCTTTGATTTGCTTTCCCTTTGCCTTGACTGGCTGTGCTACATTGCCACTATTTTTTCAGTTCTTTAGAGCTGAAAATACTAACAGAGAATACTGGGATTGGTGAACTCTTCAGCTTATCAAACGCCATATACAACCTTGTTTTTGTTTTATAGTAAATATAAGATCTCACACTGTTATGGTACAGTAAATGCTATATCTATATACTTTTAATTTTATTTTAATGCTTGTTTAAGAGCGGTCCTTGATCCTTTGCTGGTGGTTGTTTTGAGGTGCATTTGGTAAAAGCTTAAAAAAAAAGCAGCCATGCACTGAGCTCTTATGCATAAATAAGGTAACAGAAAGCCTTTCATTGGCTACATTTGGGGATCCCTTCCTTAAGGAAAATCCTGTGGCTTTGCTTACCCGTACCTCTGGTTTGACTGTCCGGCTGTTTTTAACTGTGTTAAAGACCTTGGTGGGCAGACAAGACTGACCTGGTCTCTGCTGTGTGAGACTCTGATTATCCATTTTCAGGACATCTGCCCTTCTGGTCCACTTGGTGTTTGTGGGCTAACCTTCTGGGGTTGTGGAGAGAAACAAGTATTAGGAAGAAGGATTTTTAAAAGTTGAACTTCTTCAAGGTGCATGTGAGCCTGACTTGGAAGAGGGTAAAGGTATGCTTATTTATAGATATGCAAGTATCTCTGCTTATTAGCTACAGAGAAGCTGTAAGGTGGAAGAACTGAATAAACAGGGAATGAAGAAAACTGATTTGGGTGGTCTGGTAGACCAGTGCCCAGTCAGTTCTAAAATATCTTTACCATGAAGGAGAGAGTCTGAAAGACTGAATTGGGTCTTATAATCTGGCATATTGATTGAGGAAAGGAGAAAGACTGAGGGGGGATTCTTATAGGAACTGTAAGGGTAGCATAGGAGAGAAGCTGTGAAAGCCAGGTTTAGAAGGTGATAAATAGATGAAGCCCTGTGGAGAACGTGTATCACCATGGTTTGAAAAGGAAATTTAGAAGTGCTCTTGCCAGAGGAGGGTTGTGGTGGCTTTTACCAAAGCTTGGACACTTGTGGAAGGACTACAAAGATGTAAGGGGCATGAAAGCCATAAAAGAAAGAATGTCCCTGCTTCAGCTTCTGTAGGTGTGAGGAACACTTACAAAGCACTTCCACAGCAGGACCAGTCCTGGCCCAGCTGCAGGGTGTAGTTGGTGTGTTCTTCCTTGGGCAGATCCTGCAGTGCTTCTCCTAATCCCTCTCTTCAGGGATTCTGTGTAGCCTTCCCCTCCCCTCCCTTGGCTTTCTTCTTGGCACAGGTTCTGTCCTCCCTGACTTTTACTGGGCTGGTTTTTGTGCCCTAATCCCGAGGGGCCACAGAAGGGAGGGTATTTATAAACGAGCTTCAGTGTACTTGGGCTGCCTGATGTGAAATTGTCACCAGCACAGGGTTGGCTGCAAGGGAAGGCAGGCTGAAGTGACCCGTGTGGGGCTTTGTGAGGACCTGAGATCTGGCTGGGTCAGGGGAATGATGAAGAAAGTGTTTTAAATGTCAGTGAGGAGCAACATTCTTTAGGCTTTTAATCTTAGTGAGTTTTTGCTTGATTTAGTCAAGCCCTTCCCAGATGCTAATCACCAATGAGACTTTACTCTGGAAACTTGAAGACTTGAGGGTCTGTCTGATTCACAGGGGGGATCACCATCAGCCTAATGGGACCTTGGTTGAAACTTTAATTACAAGAAGACAGTAAAAAGCAGTGTTTAAGAAAAAAAAAATCCCCTTATCAACTTTTGTTGCTAGTCTAGTCAGGCTAAAAATTCTGCTTAATCTTAATGATTAGTAAGAGTTCTTCATTTCTGTTAAATAAATTACGAATTATTCGGAGGCAGTATATTAAAGGAGATCTAATCAAGATATCCAGAATATTGTGACATATTTAAATCCCATAATATTTAAAAAAAATAATTTTTCAGGGAGTAAAGATACTTTATATACAATTAGAGGCAGTATGATTAATAACCTTGGGCTCAGATTCTACTGCTTCTTTTGGGATTTGGGGTTTTTTCTATATCTCTGGAACCAAATATATGCCTTAATTACCAATCAAACAGTCAATGAAGGCAGGACTGAAGTGTGGATGTATCTGCTTGGATTTGTATTAGCATTTCTTCCACAGATTTGGATTAGTGAAGCTGAGTGTATCTGCAGTGTTTGATTGCTGTCAGGGAGAACGTGAATTCACACTATGACTTAGATTTTCAAAACTAGCAGACCTGTCTGTTTTGCATTGTTTGACATTTATTCCACATGCTAAACCTGCAAAAGGTAGGTGCTAGTGCAGATAGTGTTCAATGCTAGAGCATTTAGAAGTTCTGAGAAGATTCAGGCCATTTAAAACCAGACAGTGCAGTTTCTCTCCAGTCCTACTTCTTTATGGAGGTTTCAGGAAGGACAGGAGAGTTTGATATGTGAAAAACAAACCCATTGGGTTTGAGAGCATTCTGGCTGCAGATAATCTGCAAGGCTACAACATAAAATCTGTATTGAAGACAAGAAAAGAGGAGCGAGATACTTTTAAGGTTTGGACATGCATGTTGATACAAAGTCAGTGAGTGGACAATGCTCCTTAAATAGCTGTGTCAGTATTTTCTTTTACTGCAGAAACAGACGAGTCAATGCCTTCAAATCCAGTGGGATTGGGAAGCTCAGGGTTTTGGAAGATGTTACCTCAGAGTACATTGCTTGTCAGGTACAGCTGCAAAGAAAGAGGTTTCTGAGCTGAAGGCAGGGAGTGGAAAAATGTGTTTGAAGCCATTCTTTATTGTAATTCTGGGTATTACTTATTTCTCATAGTTTAAAACGGTGAATAGTGGGGAGAGGTAGCCCTTGTGACAAGGGAGACAAAGGATAAATGGGGTGTACTATGAACCCTTTTATATTCTGAATTTTTCTAAAATTGATTTACCTTTTGCACATGTTCATTCTGGAGTGTTCATAAGCTGTATTTTTTGGTCAAGTACGGCAGGCTTAGCTTTTTATTCTGAATGGTCAATTTTGAAACTCACTACAAAAGAGCTCCAAGGTAAAATGGTTTTGATCATTACCAGCTGCTATGTGCTTTGTAGACTGTAATATAAACCTGACATTCAATTTTGGTGGAATGATCTAATGAAGTTCTGAGATTTATTCTAGATAATAAAAATAAACCCCCTTTTTTCAAGGATAAACATGGACAAATTGTCAGACTCATAGCCCATCTCATATTAAGTCTGCTGTGTTTTCCACAGTGCCTGAAATGGTCACTGTGTGCCTGATTTATAAAGACAGTATCACCTTGATGAGTACACAATGTGTCACTTGAGCAGGATTCATGTCTTCATGGATTTCAGTGGAGAAATATAATGTGAGACAATATAAATATTGCAGCTGCTTGCTCTATCACATTGTCTGTTTTATTGGGCAGGTTACCTGTGTTGTAGTAACGTGGGGGTTTTTTTGGTTGGGTTTTTAAAAAATTGTTGTTGTTGTTTAATTTTGTTTCTTGGTGTTTTTTGTTAGGTGTTTGTGTGTGTGTGTGTGTGTGTGTGTGTGTGTGTGTGTGTGTGTTTCCTTTTTTTTTTTTTTTTCTTTTTTTTAA
>VWZN01019450.1:636851-699589 GCA_013396955.1 Regulus satrapa | reverse complement strand
CCCCCCCCAAGATATTGCATTTCCTCTGACTTAAAATGCATCTTTACAAATCTTCTTTTAAAACCACTTGTTACCTTGTTTCTACTACTCAGCAGGGAATAGGAGCTGAAGTAACAGAGCCAAATGAATCCTGCTGTCCAGTATTAAGTACCTGTATTAGAAGGGTGCTTCTGTCTTCCTTGAGAAACTAAGCTAGATACTACCGTGCCATACACAGCTTGTTAGAAACATACAAATCATTGATCAGTTTTTGTTTAAAGAGTGCTTGTCATCCCAAACAAAATAAACCCTGTCAAAGTCTTCATTTGTCATTATAAAGATAATTTTGCTGTTGTTATCTTATACTGTAAATTAATTAAAATAGATATGGAGGGGTAGCGGTAGGTGAAGTACTGGTTTTCTACAGTCAGAAGCACAATTTTGCACTGGTACTGCTGGTAATTTTTTTTACTCATATAGGGAGCACTTGATGATCTGGGAATGTACCAAGCCTCTCAGATGTGAACGTGACTGTGAATTTATGTGGATGTCTAGATTGAGCTGAAAAGGAACTGGGAGGAGGCAGGAGGAGGAAGGAGAGTCAGGTCTCCAATGTGACTCCAGCTGAAGGATGAAGTCCTTCAATCTTACCCTTAAAACACTCTGAAACTAGCAGAGGTCTGAATAGAAATGCTGCCCAGCTTTATTGTGTTTGCCTCACAGAGCTGCCCCGTGACTCTGTGTGTTCCCTTTGCTACAGTAAGATGAGCTGAGATTCTCCCAGTGGAAGCTCACCTGCTGACTGGAACGAGCTCAGCGCACTGAGCTCTGCTACACTGATCTGCTGGCAGGGGCACACCCTGAAAAACCCAGTAAGTCCAGTATATCCAAGAAGTCCTCTGCTCGTGTTGGTGGCTGCAGCTCCATCAGCTGCATCACTCAGAACACCATCACTTCTCAGAGCTCTTACCACCATCGAATGCTAAGGATGGCTTAACTTAAATTCCTAGTGGTGGTCTTGGCTATGACTCCTCACACCCCAGCCCACCCTCCAGGAATTCCCACACTGTCAGAACCTGCTCCATCCACCCTAGGAAGTGATTCCCATGCCTTGTTTTCCCCTGGATGCTCCTGCTGAGTGAGGCTGTTGGCTGGGCAGTCTGAGCTTACAGACCCCAGCCTGCTGCTGCTGCTCTGAGCTGGAATAGCAGAAACATTGCTTCGAATACAAAGGCTGTTCTGCAGCCATGTGAGCAGGGCAACAAGTTTTTGACGGTGTAGAAAAGTGGGATGGCTGGGGGGGGCTACTGCAGCAGCAAGGCAGTGATGAGGAGCTTGGGCAGACAGGGAAGGGGAACTGGTTTCATGGAGCAGTGTAAGTTCCACATTACTCTTCTAATGCAACTAATTTTTCTCTGAAAAAAAATGGAAATTATGATGTCAGATTTGATCTGTAAAATATTTGTCAGTGAAGCTTTCACTACGAGGTATTTTGTAACAATTTTTTCCCTAATAAAATTTTTAAAACCCCAAAAATACACTGGGTATTTCTGGTGAAACTCTAATGCCAGTTCTTGTGATGCATGCAACTATCCATGCAAGGATCTGAACCTGGAAACAGATTGAAACAAGCGTTGCTTCTTAGGGGTTTACATTTGTACAGTGCCAGTTGTGGTGGAATTCTTGGCCATTGAAATAAAAATTCTAGAAGATACTGAGGAGCCCAGGTTTTGCATTGTGATGGAGTTTGATCCTTGTTCCAGTATGGCCTGTTTAACTATTACTTCAAGTGGATAAATGACATGTAAACAAGGTTTCTGTATACGGAATTTGAGTGAAAATTTACAGAGCTGAGACTGGTCCAGTTGGTCAAAGCGTGGTGCTGATAATGCCAAGGCTGAGGGTTTGATTCCTGTATGGGCCATACACTTGAGAGTTTGGCTTGAGAATTCTTATGGGTCACTTCCAAATCCAAATATTCTGTGATTAGAGAGAGTAACTAGTGGAATGTCAAGTATTTTATTCTCACAAGACACTCTGGTAAAGGTGAGAAAGTCCTCTCAAGCACAGAAATTGAACTAAAACACCTGGAATATTTTTTGCATGTTGAGTCAGATATAATTGTTACTAAAATAAGCAAGCACAAATTGTTTGCAGCAATGAAAGGAACTACCCTGTTGGGCAGGAAGTGGCATTTATTCTTGCTTGTTATTATGATGGAAAGATTTGATATTCCTGGTGACTATGAAGATTAAACCAGAGATTTATGTTAATGCAAAGGATTAAAAGAATTTTAATAACACTTAAAAAGATGCAAATGTTCGCCTGCATTTTATCTTTTTTGCAGATGAACGTGCCATAAGGGAAATATTGAAGGGGGAGAACACATCCTTGCTTTGAATTGCAACATCTGGTTTAATACTGCTCTCACATGGTCATTAAGTATTAGTTGTTTTCACCAGTGTGTTTATGTGTGAACAGTGTAAGTATGGTTAGACTTTTTCTCCTTAACTAACTTAAGAATATCAGGAAACAGTGGTCAACATCCACCTTCAAGGGCCTAAGTATGGCTTCATGCCTTGCACATTTCAGCAAACTGTAAATATTACTCAGTGGATTTTCTTTCTTGCTACTCCATCACTTAAAGACTTATTTTCTGAACAGTAAAGAGCTTGAAATACTGGCAGCACTTTAGAATTGCCAGCTGTGTTTCCCTCATTTCAAACACACTGTCTCCCAAGTGCAAACACAGGCCACACCAGCCTGGAAAATTCTGTGCTTTATTTGGGGGCCCTGACATATTTTACATATATGTACATACATTTTATATGGAGAAATTATAGAAAAAATAAGATTTGAAAAAGGAGGCAATTAAGGTGAAGGTGTAAACATCTGTTTATGTTCTGGTTTGGGTTTTCCTCTGCTCTTCGATCAACTGTTTGCTAACAGGTAAGTATATATAAACAGATGACACCTGGATTTGTCACACAATTCAGCTGATGTGATTGTGGAAATATCCAGGCTCTCAAATTAATATAAATCTTCAAAAGGTTTTGAGTAATTAAACATCAAGTAATCCATATAGTAAAAGTCATAGCTTTGCTGTCGTTGAGAAGGAGAAAGCTGTGCAAAATACTGTTGTGTAATTTTAGTGGTAGTTCTTTCTTCATTGGAGTGACGATCTTTAAACTTGGGGAAAGTCAAATTTTGGGGAGCACCAATTAAGTGCAAGAAAAAGTTTGCGTCTTCTTCCATACTTTCAAATTTCCCAACGAAGTCATAGTCTATTAAACACGGGCTGCAAAGCCTATTGACATGATCCCAGTGTATATCCATACCCACTGGCCTATGTACGTCCAGGAGATACTGAATGAACTCTTTAAACTTGACTCCAGAGCCTGTCCTTAATGCTTCTTTGGTGGCATTGACACGGTATCTGGAAATGATGGCTTTTCCAAAGACCGGGTGGTAGTAGTTGTTTGGGTGTTCAAACTTGTCCCGAAATGCAGATACCAGCTTTTCAAAAGGCTCCCGAATAAAGAGCATCTTCGTGTAAGTGTTGAGCCTGTGGTAAATGCCCTTGTGGTCAAAGCCATCCAGCCGTTTCAGGTAGTTTCCGTAGTGCACCGTGTTGTGCTGGATGTCCTTGGTGGAGGAGGCCAGCCCGTTCAGCACCATGAGCACTCGCTTCCAGTTAGAGCAGCCGGCTTTTGGGACTTCGCAGTATAAAACTCTGTACTTATCTTCCACAAATATTCTGGACACATGATAAGGAGTGATGATTCTTCTGTTATTACTCTTGTATTTTGAACAAGTTTCCCTCATAATCCGCTTCCTTTCTCCTTGGATCTGATAGAGATTTTTCCACTTGCTGTTGTTTCTATCTTCGTACTTAAGTGTGGGCAGGTTGAGGATGGAGCTGTTCATGGAAATAAGAATTGGGCTCTTTTTAATTATAAACCTCCTCCTGCGTTTATGGAGCTTGATGGAATCAATTTCTTCACCTTTCTGTTGGTCTTTCATAGCAAACATGATGTTGCTTTGCCTTCTGTCAGTGCTTTGAAGCTTAGTGGGCACACTTTCAGATGGCTCTAATGAATTGCTCTGCTTAACTGTTGCTGCTCTGTCTGCAGTATTTTTTCTTAATCCTCTATCCTGGTTATTGCTGGAAACACAGTCCTGCTGAGGAAAAATAGATGAAAGGTATTAGTAAATGAGAGATGGTCATTACTTACAGCTTGCACCACTTCATGTGGATCTTTTGTAACTTTTAGAACTGCACAACAAAGCGTGTTGCCACAAGCCCTCAGCACTGCACTGTGGTACAGGCTCTTCTCGTCACCTTGTTCTGTGCTTACATGGAACACAAAGGCAGAGATGAGCCTGACCTAAATTTACAGTAAATTCTAGTTCCTCTTTGGCTTTAACTGTATTATTGTATTTTAGGTGGTGTACCCAGACTTTGACAGACATTTTATCTGGAATGATGTTGTTGAAATTTCTACAAAAAGGTATCTGAGTATTTTGAGGACTTGCTTAATTACTCCAGACTGCCCCTGTCATCACACAAACTGAAGGGTTTGTTTGGGTTGTGTGTCCCCCACCACCCCCTCCACGTCAGTAATTTATCTTTGCAGTGAGGACAGTTTGGCACAGAGTGAAGCCCAACAGGGAAGGGAGGGGGGTTTGTAGAGTTTGTCAGGTGGAGTGAGGTAAAAGGGTGGGCAGAGGGAAACAGGAAGGATGTCAGTGAAAATGTGGAGGTTTGGCACACAAGAAGTGGGTTTGGTGAGAGCAGCATGAAGGGGACCCCAAAGGGAGGCCTGAGTGAGGTGAGCCTGGGAGCAGAGCACTTCAGACTGGATGAGGAGCAGAAAGAGGTGGGAATGGAGCTGTGGCTAGGATTTGGTCAGCAAAAAGTGAGTAAGGAAAGCAGGTCTATGGGTAAGGCTTTCTTGCTCTTTTTCCTTGGGTGATCTCTCTGTTAATACTTCCTACATACAGCCCAGGTGTGCTCCATGACTTCCTGCTTTTCAAAGGAGATGAATTAAATCCTCTCGATGCCTCTAAGATTAAAATTATGTTCTGGTCACTGTTTAACTATGTGTCATCCCCATTTTGAGGTCACCTGGATCAGAGTACCATATGAACTACGATGGAGTATTTCAAAAGAGGAGCAGAATGTTTATTGCTGACCCAAAATATTTAGTTAGAGGATTTACACTTTTAAATTTTTGATTTTCAGTATTTTCTCAATAGTATTTAAAACTGGCTTAAAAATAAAATATTATGTGAATTTTAAGGTGTTCAGTTGGGGATTAGAAGGCTCATGCTCTTTCATGGCGGCAGATTAAATCTTAATCTATTTTAAAATTGCCTGAAAAAAGCAATGCAATTGGTGACAAACTTGTTTTGCCATGGACTTTATATCTTGACCCATTCTTATGAAAGGGTCAGAGAATAAAAAAATCTCAGAAAAGAGATTCATAATTCATTACAAAAAACATTGGTGACAAAATAACAAAAAAAGGGTAAACTGTATTTTGTAGGTGACTTGCTTATATTGATAATCACTATACAAAACTTGAACACAACGGATCAGTATTAAACACAATTTCTAGGACACTTTCAGAATTCAGGTTGGATGATCAGGTAGCGAAGATGGTGTGCAGACCGGGAAACCAACGGATAATTGTTTGTGCAAAACACTGATCAGTTGTTGGGAGTGATTGTTGCATTCTGCTCCCATCTTCCGAGGTTGGTTCCGTAGTCAGAAGTGTGTGTGTCTCTGTAAAGAGCAGACGTATTTCCGAACCTTACCCTTTACAAGACTGGCTGGAATTCAATCCTATTTATTCATGGCATGGCTGATATTTAAAGGTTATCAAATTCAGGCTTCCCTATTCCAGAATTCTGGACATTTAATGACGCTGATGGTGACCCTGCAGTTTTGGGGAAACTTGAATGTCTTCTGCCAGTGTGAGGCTTGATGCAGAAGGTGGGGCTGGAGCTGCAGAGGAGCTGTCACTCCCTCTCAGCAGTGTCACTACTGTCACTGTCACTGCCCTCTCACCTGCGCAGGCCGTGGCAGCTGCAGGGCTGCTCCCTTGCACGGTCTGCTCCTGTTCTGTAACTGTGGGCTAGAAGCAGCCCCGTGCACCCTGACAGCCACTAGATGGGGGAATTTCACCAGAATTCTTCTTTAGCCAGTTTCTGAGTACCTCTCAAGGCATTCATTGGATCAGTGCGATTTCATACGGAATATTAATATATGCAAAGTTTACAGTATCTTTTTGCAAAATCCAGTCTAGGAAAAAACTCATAAAACTGAAGTTGCTTAGCTTATCAAATTCCTATTTTAAAAGGAAAATTTTCATTTTCATGGCTAAGCTTTTGATGCATCTTTCCTTTTCAGTGCTTCATCTCTGGTGTAGTGGCCTTATTTGAGCAATCTCTATCTGTACTCCATACTCAGAATATGGGTACATTTTTCTTTATATACTTCTGAAAACTTACTTTTTTTGGTTGCTGGAATCCCATGTTATATTTTATCCCTAAACAAAGAAAGAAAGTAAAGTAATTATTTAGAAATTAAAAACATTATAATTTCTTTTCTTCTAGACTGATAGAGCAAGTGTTGCTAATGCAATGACAAATAAACCAATGATGAATCATAATTAATGTATATTTCATAGTAACAATAATCCTGAAAGGCCTCTTTATGTATAGGTGTCATAAAAATTGTGAAATGGAGTGAAAGACTCTGGGTTTCACCCTTTTACAGATGGGGAAACTGAGATGAACAAAAGTGGAACAAAAGCGATTGCTTAACCTCAGTTAAAAGGCCAGTAGCACAACAAGAATCAGCTGAAGATTGTAATTCCAGGTTAGAGATCTAAAACCAAAAAGCTGCCCTTTGTGCATTTACCCAAAGCTGTATGGCTTCTACCCTGGAACTTTGGATAGGATGATTCTGAATCACAATAACAGCTTGCATGGAGTACTCTGCTGTAAAGGCAACATGCGCTGGAGTTATGTGTAAGTGAGGTAATATTTGCACATTTTTTGAGAGGCAAACAATACAGAACCATATTTTCTCTAATCCTCTGGCTTCTACTGTGACATTTAGCTGAAAACAGAATGATGAGGATGTGAAAATTCTAGATGGCAGCTTTGGCTGATGTGTAGGGTTTTTTTCATGACCATAACCTTTGTTAGGTATAACTTAATAATACAGGAATGGATAATGGAAATGCTACTGAATTATGACATTTGTTTGGGGCTTTTCAACTGGAAGAACTGTTGTCATTGCTGCCAGTGTTGCTTGAAGACTTCCGTTCAATAAGTCTGCATGATGAACCCGCAGCCTTTTGGACAAGGAGAATTCAAACTAGAGGTCTCACACAGCATTAGGTGAAAGCTCAGTCCCACCAGGTTGATTTTCATAGTACCAGGAAATCTCTCAGAAACACATTGCATGATAGTTCACATTGTGATTTACTGCAGTTAAGGCAGCAAGTCCGGCTTAGATGATCAGTCATGCTTTATTTTTGAAATCAGATCTACAAACTGATATTTGTACTGAGTCTAAATAAAATTTCTCTGGTTATTTCTATGCTCCAAGACTCCTCTAACAGTGTTCAAGATAAACTTTTGGCTTATGTTTGAGCTTTAACTCCACTTCTGCAATTGGTTAGCAATGAACTCAAGGTTATGTGGGGTATTGTGATTCTGTGCCGATTGAAAGTAAAGAGCATATTATTTTTACCTCATCAGAAATAAGTTCTAGACAGCTTACAGAAGGAGTCTTAAGCCTTCTCCTAGCTGCTTCTCAAAAGTGTTTAGCTGCAAATTAAAGTTAGAGGGTTTCTACTGAAGAGAAGTAGAGCTTGGCTGTAGCACTTGGTGTGTGTTCTGGAGACCTGAGGCTGATTCTCCTGCACCAGGCTTTAGAAGATGCTCCTGAGCTGTTGTCCAGTTCCTGATGTGATCAGCTAAAGAACCTCATTTTAAACACTGTTGTGTAAACACGTTACAGAGCAAGGCAGGGCAGGAACCTGCTGCCCAAAATCCCCAGGAAAACCTGAGCACCAGCACTTTGAAACAGCTGATATTAAAGCATGGCTGATCTGTTTACACCATGAAAATGTTGTATTTGTCACAAATGGAACTGCTTCTTTTTTGCTAACCCTAAGGGCCTAATTTTAAGCTATTTGAGCTGCTTGGCCTTTGCTCTAAGACATCATTAATACAGCTACTTGGAGTAGTTACTCAGCTCCTAAGATGGGGAGGGTGTGTTCCCTTTCCAAAAGTATTCTGAGCTTTTTACAGCTGAAAACTTAAACAGGCAAGGAAAGACTTTTGGTCACTTATCAATAAACTGGGGAGGTACTATGGATGGAATCAGTTACAAATACTGGAGCAATTGTTATGTCCAAATGATAATGTTACTTAGAGTTAGTTTTCTTCAGTTGTGGTCATTTGTTCTGATTTAAAGCAAGCTCTGGTACCTTGTAGCAAACCCACATACTTTGTGTAATTGCTACTTAAATTTGGTGCCACAATTAATAATTATTAATAAAATCCACAAAAGTGCAAAGAGCGGGTGTGACACCTAACTATTTTGTGGTTAATTATGATTATGTTTTTGTAATAGTGTTTCATAAAAATGTTTTTGGGAGATTAATATTTTGTACTAATATGTTTTCCTTCAAAAAATGAAAAATAAATGCTAGGAGGAGATGAGCAACCATTTAAAAAGATGGTTATTCATTTACTGGCCTTAAGATGTAATCAGAACAATAATTCCTGCTTAATATAAATGTTTGGTGAAGCACTTGCCAATATCTTTGATGTTTCCTGAATTTGTGACATTTAAATTTGGCTTCTTTTAGTTGTCTTTCTCATGATACAGTCTGTCACTTTAGATTTAAATCTCCATGATAAAAACCTCTTAAGTGCAGCGAAGTCAGGGAAGTTATATTGCAGAGATCTATTATACTAATCAAAATCTAGATTTATTGTTATGCTGCACCTTTACTATCCATATTTTTTATCAGGTCTTTGATGTTCATGCCAAAAGGGAAATATTTTTGGTCATAAATAAACCACTGGTCTCTGGTACACACAGTTGAAGGCAGTTATCAATAACTCTAAGGTGCCAGACGTGATGATGACCAACATCTCATTGGTGCCTAAACACAGAGGGAATAGCAGAGACAGGATAATTCTCTCAGTTACAGGCTGTTTATGCTAAATTTTATGGTGTTTTCTCTTCCACTTGTGTGACCATGATTTTCCAGGCCTGAGCCTGGCCTGTGTTTTATCCAGTCCTACCACACAGTGAAACCCACTTCTTTATTTTCTTTTCCAAATGCTACCAGCAACACAATAAAATGCCCTTCATCTTCCTTGTGTAATACTGTACAGTTTTACTATTCTGCCTTCTCCTCTGTCTCTGCTTCAAGACCTAATTTTGGTTTGCCTCTGGTGTTTCGCTCTGTTTTGAGACTCAACTACAGCTGAAGTATTTTTTAATAAAAATGATAACTTCAAGTCTGCATCTGCCACTCATCCCTTACAGGGCTTCTGTGCACAGAGTGCTCTTGTTTGCTTCATCCAAACAGATTTGTGAAATTTACTCTGGAACTGCAGCTATGGCATTTCAGGAACATCTATGTCAAGTGTCCTATCCACAAACACCCCACTCTTAGGTCTTTTCTCAGAGACAACAATGTGTACGTAATTGCAGAATGATTAATAGAGTAGTATTCAGAATTCTGATATGCATGAAAAAAAATTTAGCTGAAAGAAGATTTTCCTAAAAATACTGGTCAAAAAATTAAGACAATTTTTTATTATTTTTATTTTTTAAATTTAAACTTAGCTCATACAGTATAAGTTACCTGCCCATATCTGATCCTAACTCACTCTTGTTTCCAACTGTTTGCATATTTGAATCAAGTTACTCAGTAAAGAAACTTAGTGAAAGATTGCTGCTATAGTAAATTAGTTGGTTTTACATCTTTCTGAAATATAGATGTAGTATGCACATCTTGAATACTTTTGAAATATATAAACCTCTAAAAGAAAAGTATTTTCTACAAAAATAAAGGTCTAATTAGAACAGACTTTATATGTGTATTTGTTTTAACTATGTGCTATGTTTTTCTAGCATAAACTTGAGTTTGATTTGGAAAAATGCCTTCAAAAATTCCATCTAAGCTACATGCAGTATCTCATTTTAATACAGATGGAATTAATGAGGCCAAGTAAAGAAGGCTTAGCAAAGCAGTAGCACATCTTAAGTTGTACATCAGGAAAGAAGCAAACCTGTGCAGGAAATCTACATAATCGGATCCCTTGGAGTCCCCATGCAAGGGATGGTGTCACTTCCCACACATGGGCAAAATCTGACAGAGAATGCTTGGGTGAAATGAGACATGTCCAGGTGTGGTGGTTATTTCCTTTGCACCGGGGAAATGATGGAATGTTTCTGGGGCTGTTTCCCAGTCTCCAAACCAGGCCATGGAGCATGGCTCTTTGAGTGAAGAGTTTCATTTTCCTCCTATTTTTGGAAGACATAAGAAGTTTGCCTAGTTGCTGAGGGTTGGGGGTTTTTAATCTCTTTGAGCTTTCTTTCATGTCTGAGTTCCTTTGTAACTCAGGTAACACATTTGTCCTGAATTCCCAGCTTTTTGTTTAAATCCCACCATTGTCAAGAGTACAATTTCTAATAGTTTGAATGCAATCTGTTGGAGGAATTTTGAACTCTGATGGCTTATTCTTAAGCAGTTATTGTGGAGAAGTAGAACACTTCCCAAAAAGCCAGCCTCATTTTCCCCTCTCCCGTGCTAGCATTGTGCTAACACACCATTGCTTCCCACTGTTCTTGTGCTTTCCTGTCCAAGCCAGCTTCAGAGATGCAGATGTGGGATCCAAGTGAAACTGTGGGTGTCATTCCTAAAGCAGGCAAATCTGGGGCTCCTCCACCCCACAGGCAGCACGCAATGCAGCCTTGTGCTGCTGCATTTGTGTCATGGGGTACTTAGAATGGGAGCAGCTTGTGTGCACTTCAGTTGATTAAAACACGATTACTCTGGCTTTTTGTAACTGAAATGACTTTCCATCTTAATGAAGCAAGGGAGTCTCTGGACAGAAGTACTGTATGCAGGGAAAGCAGTGCAATTCTGAGGGGCATAGCCTGGAAATAATTAAAAACATTCAGTTCATCCATCAGTTTGAACAAGAAAAAATTACAAATTGGGGAGCCAAAGCAGAGATCAGTACACATATTAAGTGACTTTTAATATTTGCCTCTTGAGGACTTTCCTACTGTCAAAGAAGTTGGTATTCCCAGTTGATTTGCAGCACCAGTAGCAGATCCTGTATGCTGGAAGCAGCAAATCTGCACAGAGTTGTTCTGAAGCACAGTCCTGAGTCACGGCTACTGCCAGGGTGTCACTGCTTCCCTCCTGGTCCCTCCTTATCTCCCTCATAGCCAAGGTGCCATGTCCCTCTTGGCAGCTTAACTTAGGCCCCCTTTCACACATGGCTGGCCTTGCCTTTACAATGAAGGGAATTTTGGAGTAAAAGGTCTGTGTGTGCAGCTGGGTACTCACATATCTACAGTTTGTAGATATGGCTTCCACCTGAGGATGTGGTTATGCCTACACAATGTTGCTCAGACAATATACCCAGGCTGTCTTGCTGCTGTTCTTTCCACCTGCCTTGTTTGACACTGACCAAATGCCAGGCACCCACAAAAGGCACTCACTCATATTCCCCTCCCACAGCTGGGGAGAGGAGAGGGGAAAAATGAATGAAAGGTTCATGCATTGAGATTAGGACTAAGAGAAAACACTCCAAGGGCAAAACAGGCTCAATTCAGAGATGCAAAGTGAATTGTAGTACCAACAGTCAGAGGAGGATAATGGGAATTAAAAGAAGCCCTTAGAAACACTTCTTCTCCTACCCCTCCCTCCCTCCCATGGATAGTGCAGAGAGACAGGGCAGAGGGTTTGGTCTGTCCATCACCTGAGAGCTTTTACCACTGCTCGGGGAGAGTAGTCCTTCCCCTGCAGTACTGTGGGGTCCCTCCCACAGGAGAGTTCTGCAGGGACTTCTCCAGGTGGCTCCATCTCAGGAGCAGCAGCTCTCTGGGACCTGCTGCAGTGGGAGTCCCTCCCCCGGGCACACAGTCCTGCCCCAGCTGCTGGCCCATAGGTCCCTGCTCCAGGGGCTCAGCCCTGCAGGGACAGGCTGCTCCAGCCTGGCAGCAGGGCCCCTCTCCATGGCTCTGCCACTGGGTCTCAGCCTCCTCCAGCATCCACCTGCTCCAGTGTGGGCACCTCCCCCCGGGCTGGGGTGGATCTCTGCATCCCCGTGGATCCCCAGGGGCTGCAGGGCACAGCAGCCTCACCCTGGTCTCACCACAGTCTGCAGAGGAATCGCGGCTCTGGCACATGGAGCACCTCCTCCTTTCCTTCTCTGCTGACTTTGGTGTCTCCACACTGTTTCCCTCACATGTTCACATCTCCTCCTCTCCTCTAGCTGGAATTAACAGTGCCCTTCTTTGTTTTGATTTCTTTTCTTGAATGTGTTTTCTCAGAGGTGTTCCCAGCCTCTCTCCTTGGCCCAGCCTTGGCCAGCAGCACGTCCATCCTCAGAGCCATTGTGACTGGCTGTGCTGGCCATGCTGGAAGCTTCCAGCACTTCTCACAGAAATCACCTCTGTGGTCCCCCTGCTACCAAGAGCCAGGCTGTGCAAAACCCCAACACAGCCCCTCATAAAGGCTTTGTACCTCCTGCCTCATGCCTGTTTGCTGTACATACTTTTGTGTTGTATACTAGTCCAAAACATCACTTCTTGAAGCTACTGTTTATTTTTTTATTATTCTAAACACAGCTTCATGGGAGAAGTAATTGTTTTGATATGGGTTGCCTTGCAAATTTTTTATTCATCAAAGTGAAAACAGAAACAGAAACAGTAGCCTTTTAAAGGAATAAATTCCT
Source organism: Regulus satrapa (assembly GCA_013396955.1). NCBI lineage: Eukaryota > Metazoa > Chordata > Aves > Passeriformes > Regulidae > Regulus > Regulus satrapa. The sequence continues at coordinate 686,596 of VWZN01019450.1, read as the reverse complement.
TTTGAATCAAAACCCAAATAAAGTGCTGCTGTGTCATTCTGGTAAGACCTGCTACCTACACATCAGTAGCTGAGTATTGTCAGAATCTGTGGTGTTAATTTTGTCCAGAAAATTATAAATTGACATGCAGAGTTTGCAGTGGGGCTGTTAACTGTCCTCTGTTGTTGAGATTGGAAGTTGACTGAGGAAAATATTCTTTTATTGACTGGGATTTGGAAACCCTGATGCTTCTTTGACTTGCAACTTACTAATAGAACAGGTATATGAACTCTGAGAAAAACACATACTATTGTGGGTTTTTTTCCCAGAATAGTCTTATATTCTAATATAAACAGAATCCATCTTGACTAGATAATGATGCAACTTATGCTTGCTCTGTTTCCATGATACCAAATAAAGGAAGGGGCATGGCACATTTATATTGGAGGCTTAATTGAAAGAATAGGAGGATCTATTTGTGAATTTATTACGAGGAAGGTAAAACTGCTTATTTACTTTTTCTTCTTTGCTATCTAGCCATACTAATTAGAACTTGCCATTTTCTGACTTAATTTATAGTCGATAAGAATACTATAAAAAAGACAGAAAAGTCAAGTCTGTGTTGTAGCATTCCCCATTCCGTCTTTGGACCTATCCCTGGAAATACTGTTAATTAACATCATTAGCTTTCAGGCACTGTCAGCAGTAACTTGCAATTTCTACTTAATACCTTTCAGTTATTCTTCATTCTCATATTTAATATTTGCATATTGCCTTCATAGCATGACTTTGGCAAGGACATTACACTTTCCCAGATTTATTAAAAAGTAAAAGCTAAAGTTTAAAATCTGGCATTGCATTTTTATTTGGTAGCCTGTAGAACTATTCAGGTAACCAGAGGAATTTCAATGAATTTCAAGCAAGCACTTCATGTAATTTGACTTCATGTAGCTAGTTAGAATAGCTCACCCAGAATCCAGAAATATTTCAAGACATTGTGCAAGTCGGACATGAAAGCTCCACTCGTCTTTCTATTGGAGGAGAGACAAAATAATACAGGTGGAATTTTGGGTTGGTTTCATGTCGCTCTGCAGAGATGTTTTGTTGGGAAAGAAAGCTCAAATGGAAAGAGAGAAGGCTGCAGGCAAAATTGAAAAAGTAGATCTACACAGACATGCCTCTGAGTGCTGAAGTTCCCTGCTTTGATAGATTGACTGTAGATCAAGTAGCACAGATGTGCATCCAAATGTTGCATAATATTATGTTACAATCAATTAACTGCAACTGATAGAGCTTCCCTTTTTCCTGTTCTCATAGTTGATTATTGACAAATCTTAGAAGAAGAGATCAATATGGAACATTTAAAAAAAAAAAGGTTAACACAGCAACAGCTACAAAGCTTTAAAACTTGGTGCAGTAAGGGTGATAATTGGAGAGACTTTGATCCAAGCCTTGTGAGAAAGAAGCAGATCTTGGGAAGCTCAGTGTAAGGGGTTGAGCTCTTTGCCAGGCCCTTTATTCCTGAGCACTTGAAGGGCAGTGGGGATTTGCTGTTTGTCATTCCTCACTGGCTCTACTCTTCTTCTTTGTGGAAGACTTTCTGTTTCTTGTTAAGGAGCTCACTCTCACTCTTTGAGCTAGATTTTTGTGACTTGTGGGTAGAACAAAATGATAGCATGAGAATAGTGTCTTGAATTGACTTTCCTATCAGTAAGACGGAGGGAGAAATGGTTCTGCTCAAAAACTGAATGCTGACTACTTCCAGGTTTCAGGTGGCATTAGATGGTACCTAGGACTTGACCTGAGGTACAACCCAGGTAGGAGGAATCAAAGAGCCAATATTGAGTTTTAGTAAGCTTGATACTTTTTAAAGGTATGGGGAGACCATTTTAAAATGTTCTGAAACTTTTGGAATTCACAATTTCTCCATCAGTAAAGTGGCAATTTGATGTTCGTGTTTTCTCCTTGGCCATGCAAAATTCAATGAAAATTGGTAGTGGAACACCTGGAAACTCTAAAATGGACACACCTTGCTGAGGACACTTCATGTTCATGTGGTGGGGGCCTGAGGCTCAGGTGCTTACAGGACAAGGCTCGATCTTAACACAGCTTTACAGCATGTGAACATTGAAGGGCAATTTAGTGGCAGTGGGATTTGGAGGATATTTGTTCTGTTAACTTCAGTCAAAACTCTTACCCCTAGAAACTGATATCCCAGGCTCTGATCCATCCGCAGCTTCGTACTGGCATTGGAGGGAAGCCTTTGGTGCCTCTCTCCCTGTGCACTCTCCTAGCACAGCTCTTGTCTCCATCTACCTCCACTTGACCACAAATACCTGAGAGTCAGGTGGCACAGGGTGTTACCTTGGAGGGCTGACTTGGAATAGAGATCAGACAGAGTAAAAGGATAAAATAGGGATTGATGACAAGGCCTCAGTGGATACACCTTGGGCAGTGCAAGAGTCCAGGCAGGGCTGCACCCAAGATGGACCCAAAATGGGCACAAAATGGATGACCCGTCACGAGGTCTCACATTTTTATGTTTTGGCCCATTAGCATATTGGAGCTAATTGTCCAGTTAAAGCTTTGGCCTGTGAAGCTCCATTCTCCTTATTTTTCTCTTTTCACTTCACCATTGTTTACATTTCCTGGGCCTGAAATCTGCATTGGTCATCCTTGGTCCCAAGCGAGGGAAGGAATTGTTTTGTCCGCCCACTCTGGGAAGAGAGCTCAGCACCACCCAATATGAAACTCAGAACCACACTGAAACAACACAGAGTCTGTAAAATACAGAAGCTAAAACTTAAGGAATCAAGGGAGCTTCTGCTACAGGAAATGGCTTTCATCTACCCACATAGCTCATCTCTTGACTCCCCTGGTTCCTGCCTCTGCTAGGTCACTGTGCTTCTTCCCCCTCCTCTGCACAGCACACCTCTTGGGATCTGGCAGAGAAGTAAAGGAGATGCTGCAGCAGTGGTGTGGCAGGAGAGAAAAAGCCTCCTGAGGGGATTGGTGACTGTTCTGCTCATCTACACGCCTGGGTGAGCTACACTGCTCTTCTAGAGGGGTCACATCTGCTCTGGCAGGGGGCTAGGCAGGTGTTCTCCATGTGGTCACTCTTTCCTTCCCATGAAGCCTGGGCTGCAGGAGGCAGAGGGCAGGGTGTAGCTGCCTCTCTCTCTGTCAGTCTGAACTATCCGTGGTGCCTGAAGTGAGAACTCTTCTGCCACTGCTGTTTTATGGGCCCATCTGCGTTTTTCATTCACACATAACAGAACTTGCTGGTTTTTGCCAGTGTAGAACGCTGCATCAGGCCAAGGAGGGGCTCTATGAATTGAGAGATGGATTGTTTGCATACACCCTGACAGCCCAAATATGGGATACAGTTGCTATGACAATCAAATAATCTGATTTTTAAGTCACTGCATACAAACAATGAGTAGCCAATTGATTGCTGGATATGGTTAGCTAGAATGGAACTTTAATTTAGCTGATAAAAGTGTGTGACTGTGTCTGGTTTCACTGATAGCTTTTCTATGACAATTGTTGTTCAATATAACCGTGGCTCACTCAGGACCTTGCCTACAGTTGTATATGATCCATTCTCTCTGATGTGTATTGGCTGAAGGATCTCTGACACATTCCTCCCCTCTGTTTCAGAGTGCTGCCAGAGCTCTTTCCTGGCAGTGAAGCACTGGGTGTGAGCTTACACACTGCAATTCAACATGATCACTTGTTTGGCTGCCTCTGCTCTGGTGCTGCTTAAACCCCCGGGCTGTAGAAAAGAACGCGTAGAAAAGAATGTGTAAACATTAGACAATCTAATTTGGTGATCTTTTAATGGTCTTAGAGTTGATCCATTGGGTGAAAAGGGAAAAAAAAAGGTTTTACTCAAATCACTGTGTTCCTTAAGTTTTACTACTCATCATTCAGAAATAAAATATTTAAAACCTCTGCCCTCCACTGTCTGAAGACTTGCTACTCTGAGAATTGGAATTGGAAGCATGGGTTGAAAGCTCCCTTTGTTGCAGTATTAGAAGAGCTTCTGCTTAAGCAATAGTTATCTATGACTGTATAGCATTGTCTTCCCAAAAATGAAAATATGGCATTTAGTTCAGTGGGTACTGGATCAGCTCCTTCATGAGCAGGCAGCAACACACTATGGATTTTTACAAGTGGTGGTAAACTGCTCTCCTAATCTCTTTACTCGATTTACTCTGCTCCTTCCCACTGTACTTTTCCTTGAAAGGATTGGGAAGTTAGTGCTGCTCCCCTGGAGCCAGTTTAAAACTACTACGGGCTTGCAAAAAGCAAGTTTCTTCCTGTTAAAATTCATTTAAGAAAAAAAACCAAACAAACCAAGGATTAAATTGTCAGTGACTTCTCTTTACTTCTTCAGGACTATAATATGAGAAAATAAGTTTGTGTTAAAAAATACACAGAATGAAGTTTTGGTCTAGTTTTTCATTTCTCTGTGTCTCTGCCTCAAGAAAAACTAAAACAATCAGGAACAGGCATGAAAAAGAACACCACTACTTCACACACTCTCACTTTTTTCCAGTCTTCTCTCTTTACATAAAGAAGGACAGCATTTACAAAACTGTCATAAATCTCTGTAGGAAAAGATTTAATTATCCAAAAAGTGAAGATGTCAAAAACATAAGGACAAAGAAATAAAAATATTTTGCATCATTCTTTGGAATGAATTTAAATGTCTGTTTCCTCATGCAAATCCTGTTTTGCTGCTTTTTACCCCTTTTAGATTTTCTTTTCCATCTGAAGGTGATAAAGGCCTTCTGGAAGGAATTTGGTTTATGCTTTTCATGCAATCTTGGATTCTCTTTTGAAAGATGCTCTAAATTTTCTTTGTGGAGCTGAAATGAACTAAAACTTGCAGAGACACATCATGTGCAGTTTCAGATAGCTTTTCTATACTTTTTGCTATTCAGAACATAAAGATTCCACTTACTTTGAGAAAACTCATAGTAGTAGCATGGCCTCAAATCCTTTCCCATAACTTCTGGTGTATTTGGTTTGCTTGGACAAAAATGAAATTCTTCAGGGCATATTCCTCAGAGAATCTCTCAAGCTAATTTCACCCAGAGGAACTTGAGAAATGTGCATTTTCACTTGTGTGCTTTGTATGAGGTGCAGGGCTGGTAATCTTATAAGAAGAATATGTTACATTAATAAAATGAAATACTTAAAATTACCATAAGCTTGATCTGGTCTCAATCTAGTACCTCTTAAAAAGAGCTATGGACTCAAATTTTGCTTGCAAACAAATGAGATTCCAGCCTCTTAGTTGACATAATTTTCCTTTTTCCCCCCATTAAGGAAGGTGAAAATTGCCAATCTGTTGACAGCAAGTGCTGGAAGAAGCAATGTGATTTCCTTGGTGACTGTCAGACACTTCAGGCCAGGCTATCAAGCTACATTTGTAATAAAAGAAATACACTGTGGGAAAGAGAGGCAGTGTGGTCTTTAGCACTCTTGTTTCTTGGTGGTGTGCTGAACCTAGCTGCCAGCCTAGTGCTGCTGGATTGGCTTGGGGAGCTTGCTGAAAGACTGAATGATTCATTGCATGCTTTATTTTTACAGAGAAGCTATAATATCCTAAAAGTTTAGATACAGAACCTCTGGCATAAAGTCTGAATACATTTTTGCAACACTGCATCCTCAAGAGATCCTTTCCGTAGTGCCTAATTTTGTATTTCATAATGGTGCGCTTTAATAAAAAAACATTTTGTCAAATCACAAGTCAGCAGATATTGTCTTGAAGTGAATTAATGGAAGAAAAATCTTGAAGTAATCTACTGTTAGTAAATGGTTCTGTATGGCTCAGGCAATTTCAGAGGTTGTTACTGTGCTCATTTTGCCAGGGATAGAAGCAATTTTCTCCGAGGTAGCTACTGTGGGGCTACTGCGGGGCTGCATTCTGTACCAGGGCTGAAATACAGGGATGTTTTTGTGACTGCTGAGCAGGGCTCACACACAGTCCAGGCCTTTGCCATTCCTTGCCCTGCGGTGGAGCAGGCTGGGGGTGCAGAGATCCTGGGAGGGGACAGAGCTGACCCCAAGTGACCCAGATATTCCCTCGTGGGCAGCGCTCCCCTGTGCTCAGCGTGGAAAGCCGAGCAAGACGAGGAGGAGAAGGAGGAGGATGGCCTGATGGTTTTGCCTCCCCGAGCAACACCCACACCTGATGGGGCCCTACTGAAGCTTCGGCTGCCCGTGGGAAGCAGGGAATGAAATCCTTGTTTTGCTTTGCTTGGCTTTGCCTGTGTCTTGGGTTAAGGCAATTTAAGAGACAGACACTCAGCAATGAGCTTCCCTAAAGTTTTAACTTTAATAGTCCCTTTCCACCAATAAGGAGAAATGAATTCAAATATCTGTAAGTGAAAAAAACCCCACTTTGCTAACAGGAGAAACAGGAAAGGACAAAAATAACAGGGAATGACCACTAGATACAAAATTGCCATGCCCAAGAAGCCAGCCAAGCCAAAGGACTCTGCCGAGTCCCATCTTGCTCAAGAGACCCCCAACTTTTAAAAGGACCCCGGGACCCCCCGATCCCATTTCCAGCCAGCAGCAGGCTTTAAAGATCCAGTAACACAGAGAAATGTGGAACCCAATAACATTTTGGGTTACCCAGCATAGCCTGTTATACTGGCTTTATTTCAGCCACGAGTTTTCCCACTTCTACTCTTGGGATTCTGTCCCAAACCCCTGGGAGGGGGGCAGGGAAGTGAGCGAGTGGCTGTGGTGCTTAATTACTGGCTGAGGTTAAAGCCATGACAGTTAATTAACGTAGGCAATATCGCTTTGTGTTTTGCTGATTCTATTTTAAGTGGGCTTAATTTTCAAGAGTTTGCAGCATGGGAGGTTTCAGAGCCCATGTAACATAAAGTTCTGAGCTTGGCAGGTTGGCTTGGTCTGGGGGCTTGGGGTCACTGCTGGCTCTGTGCCTCTGTCTCCTCAGCTGTAAAACAGGAAAGATGCTCCCTCTCAGGGGAGAGCAGTGCCTGCCAGCTGATTAACCAAGAACAGGAGTGGGTAGTGCTCTGCAAACATTCCTTAACTTATTAAATTGCTGAGAATGAAATTGCTGACCACGAGCAGTACATTTGAAAAAACGTCACCTTCCCCCCCAACTTCTACGTCAAAGGTTTTCCTGTCACATTTTGTGTCACCTCACATCCTGAAATTTCTTCAAAGTTGTGTCTGTGTTTATGTGTTAACATGGATGGACATGCTGTTGAGACAAACATTTTCCCAAAGCTCTTACTGAGCATGCTTCTTTGACAGGATAGATTTTCCAAGATAATTTTCCAACTGTTTGGCCTCACATTCTATATCACCTAGAGTGCCACAGTGGAATAACCGATGTAGAGAATAGAAATGTTCCTTAAGAAACTTAGATTTGTGTATTTGAACCACTTCAATGACTTTTAGAGCAGGGTTTGTAAGTTTTATTTGGTTCTGTAGAGTGTTTCAGACAAATTTGGATGTGGATAGGATATGTGACTGTTATATAGAGTTTTTCTATTTACAGTTTTTCTGTTTTAAATACTGCTTTCTGGTCATAATCTCAAAATCTGCATAACCAATACCCTTTAAAATGTGTTTTAGTAATTTTAAAATATGATTTCACCTTTGTCAGGAAAATAATACAAAGAAATCCCTGCCTGTTACATTATGATTACAGAGAACTAAAACTAGTTGGAGTATCTTTGCTAAAACCATCTCTTCTCTGAGTCCTCCAAAAGGAATGAGTCTGTTTTACTGCTTCACACAAATTCTTCCTTGTTCTCGGGGTTCTCTTTCTTCTCTGTCAACACCCTAAAGGCATCACAGTAGCCAAAATGAATGTATCCAAACATCTTAAGAGATGTGCCTATTAGGATTTCTAATGTTTTCAATGTTTTTCTGCCTTCCCTTAACTGTATGTGGCTCTGTTTAAGCAATAAACTTAAAAATAATTAGAAATCCAGATAGGGACTTGTTTTGCCTTAAATCTACACAGGGACTGAGGAACCTTGATTCACTTGTTATTGAATTAGAGAATTATTGAATACTAAAATAAAATAATATAAAAATACAGGGTCAGGTGAAGAATGCTGTTTGTTTCAGATGTATATAATTATATTTATTTATATTTAATGACTCCTTTAACCAAATTGATGTCCAGATATTCATAACATGTAAAATGCTACTAGTAGTTCAAAACTATTAAATAAGAACTTCATCCTTCTCTACATCCCCGTTATTGAAATTGAGAGACAGTAATGAACACATTTTATCCTATATTTTTATAAGAATACTGCTGATTTCATTCCAAAGTAAATGTTACGTTAAATGAACCAAAAGTCTCTTTAGTGATTTACACAGTAAGTTACAGCACTAAAGAACTCAAATCTTGTTAAACATAATTTAATAAGAGCAGAAAATATTTTAGTTGATTTTTAGTGTTCACATTTAGAAGTTAAAATAGAGAAAGCACGCTTATGGCAAAAACCAACATGGAAATAGTAATGTTTTTCTTCTTCCCTTTTATAGCAGAAGCTGTTATTCTTAACATACATGAAAACCTTTAGGTTTGAGATTTCATATTTTAAATAAAAAGGTCTTCTAGAACCTCATGCAGTTCACAGCTGGGCTCTGCACCGAAAGCTGCACCAGAGGGGTTTTTCTGTGGCTCAGGCAGCTCAGGCCAGCACCCCCATCTCTCACTGAGGTACAGTGAACCCACCAAGCAGCACAGCCATGGAGATGTCAGGCTCAGAGCCCTTCTGCTCACGGGCCATTAGTTTTTCATCGATCTTTGTAAGAGTTGTTTTGGTTGGAAATGTCCTTTGCAATCACCGAGTCCATTAACCCAGCGCTGCCGAGCCCCCCCCCCAGCCACTCAGCTCCACGTCATTTAAAACCCCTCCTGTAACTTTGCAAGCCTACAACTCTTTTAAAAAGCATCCCACCAGATAGATATTGAGAGGAAAATCCTTATCATGGCTCTACAAAACCAATAAAACTGCCTTTATGAGCTTTTATGAATTTTTTTATTGCTCAGAGGGTCTCAGTTTCAGCAGGCAGTTAACCACATTTAGACACTAAAACCTGTTTCTCACCATCATCTCCAGAAGTCATTGCCTCTCTGCTTACAGCACTCCAGTCCTGTGAACGTATTTATTTTCTTGTCTAAATTTCTGCACAGTAAAGTCAAAATACAAAATGTTTAACATATGTACCTACTCTAAGAGTTGCTAGCAAGTGGTCAGTGATGGCTCCTGGAAAGGGAACAAGTTTCTTTGCTTTCAGTACTATAGCAGCTAAGACAGAAAACATTAATATTCATTAATCACTTTGCTATAAATCTCAGTTTAATATCCATTTCAGATGTTCAGATGTTCTAGATAAATTCTTAACCTTTCAGTTGTTCCTTCTTGTAATCCTGTATCACTGATGAATCTTGGCAGTGACAAATGGCACTGTTAGACCCTGCAACTACTTCTATTTATGTTCTTCCTTTATGCCTTTAGAGGGAGGAGAAAGGAACAGGCCAGGGAAGACAGCTTGAATACAGCATCATCTCATAAATGCATCCTTCTTTCCCTCACCTTCCTCAAACTCTGATCCTGACTGCAAAAAACAGAAGTCACCCACAACCAACCAACCAACCAACCAACCAACCAAATAAATAAATAAACAAACACCAGCATGTTGAATGATAGAAACCCTTTGCTTGTCTTGGTCAGAAAATCAGCCATGTTAGATATCAACTAATCATTCACAGCTCTGATCCTCCCAATGGGTAAATGGGAAGGTTGTTTCATTTATTTTGAAATTTTTACAAAATTCTCAGGAGGTTCAATACCAGACTTTTGCTTGTCAAGTTTAGAACATTATGGTAGAATAAATTACTTGGAAAATTTGAAAACAACATCCAATATAAGGTACTTAGCAAACTTAAAATTTAGCAAACTCAATCTTGGCCAACTTGAATGTGTCCAGGCACAACAAGGCACTCACTAAGACATTGACTGGAATTTTTAGTCTGGTTTATGATATATTGTGAGAAGAAAAAGTGAGGAAAAGAAATAGAGAAAGAAAGAGAGAGGAAGGAGAATAGAAAAGTCCCTCTGTGGATGCAGTGACAAAGTTTGATCATTGCTATTTCAATGTTCAGTTGTTGAAGTGGTGGTGACAGTGGCAAAAGCCTTGATCCATTTGGGATGGGGGAAGCCCACGAAACACAAAGTTCCCAGGGTTAATAGAGGCTCAGGCTTGGGAGAGCACCCAGGTGCCTCTCCTGGGGCGTTTTACACTGCCTGATGCCCCACTGTGGATCCTGGGGAGCTTTGGGGAGCTCTGATGATTCATGGCCCCATCTAAGACATGGCCCTGCCTCTCTTGACAGTGCAGCTGAGCCAAGAAGAAGGGATGGAAACCTCCAGTCCTCTATGAGAGCATCCCACGCCTTCCTCAGGGAGTTTCCAGAACTCAGCCAGCTGTGTGAGGGAGGGCACTGCCCTGGTCCAAACCCTGTCCCACCTGGCAGCATCTACTCCTGATGGGCCTCTGTGGGAAATAGGAAAGGTGTAAAACTCACAGAAATCTATGGAAAGCAAATCTCAGAATGGGAAAATGCCAGCAAGTAAAAGATGCAAGGACAAGTAATAATAGAGCCATGCACCTTGCAGAATTGTGTCTTAGGAAAATGTGAAGCAAGATAGTAGAAATATATCAGTTTAAGCTTTTATCCATTGTTTCAAGCTATTACAAGTAGGCATTGTTCAGAGCAGAGTGTGCTTGCAACTTTGCAGATGTTTTTAAGCTTTTAGCATCATCCTATTGGCTAGAAAGCTTTCAAAGGACCTTGGAATGAGGAGAATGTTGCCTGCTGTGTACTGGCGTGAACTTTCAACATCTGTGTTCCTCCCTGTTTTGAGGCTGATGCTGAATTAAAAGTTTGTGGAGTGCCCACCAGCAGTCCCATCCCATGATTATTGTATATAGTTATGTAAATATTAATAAGTTGATCCAACAGAATCTTCCCTTCCCTGGCTCCCAGCCTGGCTCGTCCCCTCTGTGCTGGGTGCCCACTCCCTGCTCCCTGGGCACCCCCTGTGCCAGTGGCCAGAGGTTTGAGCCAGTAGCCTGGAACGTTCTGGTCCCTCACAGCCCTCCAGCTCACTTAGCTCCACCAGCAAAGCAGGTACAATTCTGAAACAGGTGCATGGTTTCCTCAGGAAGGAACTGCCACCTGTTATTGAGATCACTTGCAATGGGTTTTTTGTATTCTTGCAATAAGTGGTCTTAGGGAGGACAATGAGAAAGTGATGCACACCTTACGGCAACCAGAAATTCCAGAAATCTGCCTCTTGTTGCCACATAGGTCTGGGACCTTTAAAAAAGCTGCCAGTTGTCCTTTTGGAGAGAGAGCAATTCTCATTGTGAGAGTTAACAGATGGTATATAAGTAGCTGATTTGAGTTGCACCGGAATTTATTTGAACTCTGAAATTTTGTGTCTTCCCCAACTTTCCCACCACCTGATGGGAAGACTGGCAGACAGGCAAAATTACAATTCAAATTTATGAACAATGTTATTCTAGGCGACAAGGTGCAAATGTACAGGTAATTAAACAAGAAAGCTCTCTTCCAAAGGGCAAAATAAAAAAAAAACTGTACTACATTCTTTTCAGTTCATATCCAGGTGAAAATAGGATTTTGATTCAAGCTTAGAGTGTAAGTTTTCATTAAATGAAAACACTAGATTAATTTAAGAAGTTCTCATTTTAGGAATAGTCCATTTCTCTTAAAATGGTATTTTCTGGAATATATTTTTTATGACTTTCAGAAGTGTCAATATGATTAGAAAACCCCAAATCAACCGATCCACCCAGTCAGTCTATTAATACAATATAAAGTGTTTTGGTTTTCCTTCTGTATTTTTTGTTGCGAAGAAAACAGTACAGGCAATTAAAAAATATGCTAACATTTCAACTCCTATGTATTGCAAAAATTTTGTAGCTAGCAATATTATTAAACTGTCATGAAAGAGCATAAAACTGTTAGAAATATTTTTGAATGTTATCTGATAGGAAAACTTTCGTTTGGGATAACGGGAGATACATTTCAAATTCTGCTGCCTTCTAGACCTGGCTCAGCCCCTAAAGTTCCATGGTACTACCTGTTCAATCCTTTTTCCTTATTGCTTTAGTGGGAATAATCTTTCTTAACAAGCTCTCAAGGGAACCATAGAACTGTATTAATATTAAGCAAACACCTTGGAAATTCCCCATCACAAGGTGGAATACAACAGTAAAAATAATGCTTTAATAGAATGATTTTATTTGTCACAAAAAACCCAAATTCTGCAATGTCTCTGAACAACTGCAATGTTTTTTTGTGCTGTTTGTTAATATATTTAGATTAGATGCTCAAGTGAAAGCCTAAACACGCTGTCATCTTCAGACATACTCAGGCAATTATAGTGCAGCTTATGTTATTGTTTTATAATTTGAGTCTTGTGAAGTAATAAATTAGGAAACTCATTAAATTTTCAATTGCATTAATAGAAAAATTCAACTTATTAAATTATTTGGTAAAGCCTAATAACAAAACATTGGAAATGCATTTGTATTTTTTTCTATGTTTGTTAAATCTGGTTGCCCAGATAACCTTTACCTTCAATATAGAAAAAATAAAGTAATAGGAAAATAAACTATAAAAAATGCTCTCTCTAACATGAAGTTTAACCTTAATTCATTTTGTCAGATTTTAAAGAATTTTTGAACAAATTCCATGACTGCCAGCCTTCCCCCTAAATAGCTGCAGGCCTCTCAGCAGCTTTGTGCTCTGAGCTTGGCACTGCTTTCTTCTACCAGCATTGTCAAATAAAGACTGATAGCACCATTTTTATTTGGCAATGCATGACACAATTTGATGCTGTAAGTTGAGGGTGGTGTTAAAATGATCTCTGTTTTCACTGCAATTGGAAATTGTAAGTGTAGGTATTCAATGAAGCTTGCAAATATGAAACTGCTCACTGAGCTAAGCCTGTACTTAGAGAGAAAGTATGTCTGAACTTATGAAAAATGGATTTTCATATCCATTAAAATCACAATGACTGGATTCACAGTTGAGGTAAATTTCCTCACTTCATGAAGCTTTCTCCTTTTTTTTTTTTTTTTTTCTTTTGCACCTGCTAATGGTTAAATCCCAAATTATTTGAAAATTGATGTAGCTGAGTAGGTATATTTTTTCCACTCCGTGTTAGTATGTTCATGTTACAATGGTACAAGAACTACAGAACTTCATCTTAATAGGTGTTGAAATTATTCAGTGGTTCTCTGAGCTAGTGCCAAACTGTAGTGGAGCACAGTCATGAGGAGGCTTGAGATGCTTTGCACATGGTACTCACTCTAGATAAGTATGTACAAAGAAATAAATAGATTTGTCTAGAAAATCAGGAGGCTGTTGTAAAAGGGAATTTTTCCATGAAGAGTAGACTGACAAGCTTGCTTTTGCCTGCTACCATCCCAAAGAGGGGAAAAGCTGCTTTCCATATCTGGTTGTACCTACCCAAATCCTAACTATTAACTTTTTGTGCAATTAACTGTTCAATCTGGGAAAAAAAAACCAAAAAAAAAAAAAAAAAATCAACCCACCATAGGGCAAAAATTAGTTCTGTATTTCTCAAAGCAGTTCTAGGGCATCTCTTTCTGAGCTGTTTGCCCAGGTCCAATCTACTTGTCAGTGAATCCACTAAACTCCCATGGCTTCAAGCTCTGTCACTACTCCAGTTCCCCATTTCCATTCAGTAAATGGCCTTTTGCCTCACAATGTCAGCTACATTTCTCTTTTTCCTTCTATGAAGCCTGGTGTGGTGGTTTGTTTTTTTGTTTTTTGTTTTTTTGGGTTTGTTGTTTTATTTTGTTTTGTTTTGTTTTGTTTTGTTTTGTTTTGTTTCGTTTTGTTTGTTTTGTTTTGTTTTGTTTTGTTTGTTTTCAGGCAGGAGGACAGGGATTGGTACCAGAGGTATCTGCAGTCTTCCTTGGTGAGTGTGGAACATGGAAGCAGAGCTTTGACTGAACCCCTCTTCTGTGGGGTTGTATCTGCCGCTGCTCCTGTAAATGGTTTCATTTCATGCCAATCAGTGCTCATGGAGTTTAATAAAGCTGTAAAGCCAAGTCATATTCTGCTGTATTCCTCAACAGGGGAACTCAAAATATTGCAGGTCACTGGGAAAGGCAGAATTTCTATTCACACTTTTATGAGGTGATTTTCCTCTGCCTTTTCTTATGCTAGTGCCACTTGGGAAATGAAGTGGGTTGCCAGGAAAATAGGATTTAAAGGCCCTCTCGAAACATTAAAAAATTAATCAGATTTGTCATTTTGTTGCTTCAAGTCTCAGATTTATTGGACTAAAATTATGGTACTTTTGAGTCTGACTCATGGTTTTTGATTGCTCAGGGTTGTCAAGATGACCCATGGGGCATTTCTCCTTTTGTTTATTTTTTCCTCTTTTTCTATTCCTATGACACATGGGGCACTTCTCCTTTTGTTTATTTTTCCCCTCTTTTTCTATCCCTCCTCCAGACAGTCTGACAAATGTGAGTCTGCACAGGTGCACCACATCACCCACTGCCTCTAGCCAGGACTCATGGCAAAACAAGAATAGCCTCTGGAGATGCTTCCATGCCCTCCTCATGTTTAAATAGTTGATAGAAAGGTTAAAAAAAACAAAAGCAGAAATAAATAAACCAGCAAAAACCCCCAAACCAAAAAACCAAACCACAAATGAAAAGACCCAGAGCTCTGGTAACATTCGGCCCATGGCAGTGTCCAGTCTGTTTCCTTTTCCTCGTGTTCCTGTCCCGTCACAAAACCAGGAGTCCATAACAACACAGACCTGTCCTTGACCTGTGACATTCCTTAATCTCCCTCTCCTTAATGCTGTCTACTTTTAACTTGCCTCTCTTGAACTCAGCCAGAACCAAGGGTCATGCAAATCTGAGGAACCCGCTGTGATGCCTTCCCGGTCACCTGTGTGTGTGATGGGGGTGCTCAGCACCTGCCCTTGGAAAGCAAGGAATGAATTTCTTGCTTTGCTTTGCCCATGTGTGCAGCTTTTGCTTCACCTGTTAAGCTGCCTTTATCTCCACCGTGGGTTTTCTCCCTTTTATTTCCCACTTCTCGCTCTGGTCCCACTGTGGGTGGGGGAAGGGAGTGATCCTTGTGTGGAGTTTTGCTGCTGGCAGTGAAATTCTTTCTTTTCTAGACAAAGAGGGGACCACCCCCTCACCTCCCAAAGAAAAAACACCAAGGCAAAACAAAAACCCCACCCAAACCACCAGACAACCAAATCTAATGAATAACTGACATGAGGATGCTGTCTACCTAGTTGAGACTCTACAGAGATTCTGTTTAATCCAATGTAATCAGACTTGCTCTGAGATTTTCTGTAATATTTGCAGTATCAAGGAACTTGGATAATTTTGAATTGCATAATGAGGGTTTTGCTCAGCTTCCTGAGGCCCTCAGACTGACAAGAAAGGCTTCAAATGAATTCTGGCTGGGTTTTCACTATAAGGTGTTTATTTCCAGAGCTAAAGATTGTACCACCCTCAAGACACACAAGCATATCCAAACATTGAAAGTTGTTATATTCATAACACTGAAGACATTCACAGTAAGGAAATAGTGGTTGGTAGAATTTCACCACATTATTCCTCTTTCTGAAATGTAGGATTTCATAAAGAAATGTGGAATTAATGTAGATACATGATCTGCAATGAAGAAGTAGGTAAGCCTGGTTTTCCTAATCAGTGTCCTGATGTAAACGGTGTTCTTTGGTTTCATTTAAGCCTTTATCATTAAGGAATATAGACATAACTGAACAATGGGGTTAAACAACCTGTAGTTTTGTGCAATGGGTTAAGGACAATTTGTTTGAACATCAGGTGCTGGCTTTACAATTTTTTTCTATTGCCAACCAGAATAATAAGTTTTAATGTACCTTTCCATTGACTTATTTGAACAACCCTGCTGCAATAAAGCATGTTAAGTAATTTCATTAACCTTGGCCTAGACTTGCACTAAGAAGCTCCTTATTTGGGCAAGTGCAGCACAGATGTGAGCTCTATGATTACTGCAGCTATGCCACTCTACTGGCAATGTGTCATTTTTAATGTGACAGCTGTATTCCAGCCATCAAGGGTTACAGCTTCTGGCAGTGTGAAGTTCTCATTATGCCATTTCTACTCCACAGTAAAATAATAATTTCAAAGCAAGCTGCTCCCACCTCCTCCCTAACCTGAAATCAGAAGTCCTCATGTTTCTTTTTTTTTTCCTGACTTTTTATCTAATCTCCAGCAGCTGGGTTTGGGTTCTGAGACTGACCTAAAGTATATGACTTACTTAAAAAAAAAAAAAAAAAGTGTTTGTATATCCAAAAATACACAAAAGTAACAAATAAAAAGCTGTTCATAGTATGTTTCTCCTCTGAGCAAATGAACTGGAAATATCTTGAAATTATAGGAGATTTTATTACTTAATTGTCATATACACACTTTTTCCATGAACTTGTCTTCCAGTTGCTCCATGAACTATTAAAATGGACACTTTACATAATTAGTTCCTGTCAGGAATTTACAAATAAAAGCCATGAAGTATCTACCTTGAGAAATTGCCACAGCAAAATCTGGGTGATTTCACTTGAGATATTTTTAAGAGAAATATATTTTTTTAAAATCCTGAAATAGGGAACTGTCTTTGAAGCTCAATTGGCAAAGAGGTGAATTGATAAGATTCTGCTGCTATAACTTGCTCACATTTGCAGAAGTCAAGGGCTGCCCCTTGGTCCACTTTCCCCCTTCCCATTTCTGAGAATGTTCTGGGCATCTGAGCAACAGCTGAAGAAGGACAAGCTCTTTTACGAATGTCATAGATCAGAGAATCATGTATTCCCAACTAAATGGCAAAGTAATGGAAAAAAAACACAAAACAATTCTGAATTATAACTGCACAACCAAAAATAAACCCAGCTTTTCTGGGGACTAATGACTACAGTTGGTGACAGCAAACCCAATGGAAATTAGAAAAGCATCTTGTAAAGAGAATCACTTTTCATCAACACCTGATTTTTAATAAAGCAGTGCTGAATTTTAATTTGTAATTCAATTTCCTTAATGTGTGCACTTTGTGAAACCAAGAAATCAATATCATCAGATGGATGTATGGTTTTTTTCCTCTCCATTTTAAAGGTCATGTACTAATTCAGGCAGCTATAAAAATTAACATATTTCAGTAATTTTAGACTAGATAAGATTCCTCTGCAGCCTTAAGAAAACTCTACTGACACGCATTTGGCAGCAGAATGGGATGACATGTTGCTGCTATGTGACAAACCCAATACAGAATCTTTATTAATAATCCTGTTAATGTTTCTTCTAATGCAAGGGAAATGGTAAATAAATTGTGGCTTTAACCCACTGCTGAGCTTCCAATTGCTGTTTTTCTTCCTATCTGCTTCCAATATATCATTTTTTTAATATGACTGAAATGTTCTAACAATCAAGGTTTAGGATCCTAACAGCATGAAGTCCTCATTATGTGATTTCTGCACTCCAGTAAAATAATGACTGTGAAGCAGGCTGTTCTCCATGTCACATTTACAGAATAACTCATAAGACTCCCCATTTACCAGCCTCTGGTTATGGAGTCAATCACTTAAAGCCTCGGGTTTGTGGATGTTGGAATCGTGTCATGCACCTGTCTTGAGCTGCACCATAAAAAGCAGTCAAAGTGAATAAATTACAGGTGATGTTCCCCAGCAGCACTCTGAGGTTTTTGCTTTCTCCCAAATCCATTCAGGGTTCTGGCTTCTAAAAGTTTAATGAAGGGTTCCATAAACCATAAAAAAGCCCACTAGAATGTCATGACCTTTTTTTTTTTTTTTTTTTTTTTTTTTTTTTTTTTTTTTTGGTTCTGTGCAAAAATTTCTGTTTTCCAGTAACAGGGAGAAGAATATTACACTTGAGAATCAGCATTTAAATGGGGTATGTTCTAGTCCCAAATACATATTAAACAGAACTGTAGAGGGAAGTAAACAGTATTTTAGATGGCTGTGCGGGTTTTGTAAAGAGAGATTTTGTTTTTCCAAACAAAACCTCAGTGTATAAGATTAATATGTTTTGCCTCCTTCAGTCTGCATTTTCAAATTGGCAAGGAGATGAAATCATAAATACTTAATTATTAGCAAGTGACTCTTACAGCTGCTATATATCTGCTATTTCTTGTATTAAGTATATATCAGGGGAAAATTTGGGGTGTCTGACTGTATTTCACCTGACCTATAGCCCTATTATTTTTCTCCCTGTTACTATAAGATAAAATTAAGGCATACATTAATGTCAGGCTTATTTGGCTGACTGCAGCAGCCTGCCAAGTATTCCCTCCTGTGTCAGACAGGGAAGTCCTGGATTCAGGACCGTGCTTCTTGCCTGCAGTCCTGGGATGCCCTGGTTAGACCACACCCCACAAATGGACTGCATTAATAATACTTTTGCTCTGTAAAATGAGGTTTACATGCATCAGAAAATGGGGGCTGTTCCCCTAAAGGTGAAATCCATAAGAATTTTTAGATGCACATGCATTGTTTTGACACTCCTGCTGCGTGTGAAACATGTGCCCGGTGGCTACAGAGTGGGAAATGCTGGAACACCAGAGGATTTTCTGGTCAATATGCACGACCTCCCCGTTTTCCAGGTGTTTTCCCACAGGCAGGAGAAGAATCCCAGGAAAATGATGACTTGCTCAGCTCCAGACAGCAGAGCGTGGATCAAAGGAGAGTGGCACTCAGGTGTGACACTTGCAATTAGACACTTGGCTGGGGGTTCTAACAAAGAGAGGTAGTGACATTCTCCTGTGCTGGTTTTTTTCTCTCCCTAACTGCTCTATTTTTGTAGCTTTCCACTTGTTACTCTCCCGACCTTTGTTTGATACCCCTTACAGGATCACTTAGGGAGCAAAAAAGATACAGTTTAATGTATCTTTAATTCCTTACAACCACAGCGTCTTATCTCTCCGTACTGCTCCTTTCAGCGCTATAAAAACATGAAGGATTTTCAGTCCCGTTTCTCTTACCCCTCCAAAAGTGATGGCTGTAATGACCAATTCTGTACCCCGTGGCTAACATCCTGCTCCAGCTTTCCTTGTGGTGAGGACTAGAGTGGCCACGTTCTCATTTGCTGATGCTATCATAATTAATAGAAGAACAAGTGCATGTGAGCTAATGGGCAGCCTGTTCTGGAGCCACTGCCTGCTAAATCATTGCCTTGCAACCCACTGAAAGTGTGAGAGTTGTCTGCGTTGGTCAATAAAAAAAACACCCTGTGTATCCATTTTAATGTAAATTACATTATTCACTAGGTATTACAGACACACAGAATAATAATGTTTAGTGGAAAATGAACATAGAGAAAAAAAAGAATGAAAAGGTTCTAGGCACAAACAGACTCAATAGAATGGGAAAGATATAGACAGGGTTGTGTATGAGAGATCTGGATTTCATGTGTTTAAGGAAACAGGGAGCCCTGCAGGACGAGACTCAGAGAAAGGCTGTAGCATCACCTTCCTTTTTCTCAAAAGCTTATGGTGTACCATTGTCACAGACAAATGCAATTGTGCATAGTATGTCTGATCCAGCTGGAGACGGGATCACTGCATTCCCTTCTTTTCCAGCTGTATCAAATAAATTCTGAATTGCTGCAGAGTTTTCTGAAAGCCTTACAGCAGCAGGAGCAGAACAGTTCTTGGCCCAGTGAGCAGCCGTTTTCCAAGGAAGAAGCTCTTGTGGCCTCCCTGACAGATGCTGCAGCTGCAAGAAGTGTCAGCTGCCTGCAGATGCCTGGGGACCTCTGCAGGACAGGCTGAGATGTGTCTTGTGGCACAAGGATGAGGAAAATGGGGTACAGAAGGACACAGTGTGCCACCAGTGAGAACTCCCTGAGTAGGCTGGCAAAGGTCTGAGGAGAAGAGAGGGCACAGAAGCTAGCTAGGTGCTAGGAACATTAGCAAGGTGCAATCCTGGGAGCAGAAAAGTGTGTGGCTATCCATCACTACCCCAGGGGATCACGTTCCTCTGCTTTTCCTCTATTGCTTCCCTGCTGATGTTGTTAGAAACAACATGGCAAAGCAGTCACTCCTCTTCAACCATTTGCCTTCTCCACATTTTCCTTTGTGTCCAAAGGACATAATTCAATTCCATTTTGAAAAAGCTGCTGGTGTTCGCTACTGTCCCACCATTCCTGTCTCCAAAGCTCTGGGAGCAGCATGTGCCAGGCTCTGCTTGGGATCCCACCTGGGATGGGATGCTCAGAGACCCCTGAATCTGGGCCTTTTAGGAGGGGTTTGACTGTTAGCACTGACAGAAGTGTGATGGGATGGGCTGCTGTGGCTTTTTTCAGTTCTCATTGCTGAGATTGATCTTTTCCCATCCTTTCTTTGTGGTAGCCTCTCACACCAGGAAGGCAAAAGCTGAACTGAAGGGATATATTGCAGAGTTGTATAAATTGGTGCAGATATCAATTTAATAAAGAAAAGTCTCTACATCTGTCATGGCCCTCAGCGTCTCTTCTGTATCAAAATTGGTGATTTCCTGTAGATTTTTACAGTCTTCCTACAAAGAACAGAAAAAGAATAATTGCTCTGATGGTTTGGGAAAGGATAGTGTTCTCTTAAAATGTTACAGGATAGCAATTAGCTTAATTGCCTCTATAGTTCATTGAGATACCTTTTGTTTGTTCCTCACTACAGGAATACAATTAGATGATATATGGTATAATGTCTGTTTCTCTGAAGCCATGCTGCTCGCTGCACTGGGACCAGATTTTTATCCAAGTGCTTTACCTGGCTCCCACACCAGAGCTGGCTGCTCCACAGCTAGAGGGGAGTGTGAGGAACATTGGCTGCAGGAGATGTGCTTGGCTGCTGAGCTGAGAATTATAAGTCAAACTGCACTGTGCACCTAAATAATGTGTCAATCCCCCCAAAAAAGTTCAAATAAATGGGCCATTTATTGCAAGGTAATCAAGAGGCAGAATTGTGAAGCCTAACCTTTATAAAATCCCAGCTTGCTTTAACAGTCCCACATCTTTTAGAAAGAAGCCTTGGGTTTCCATTCATACCCTGCACTAGAGCTTGTCTCTTTTGTGATCACTATCTTATTTCAAAATAGGAAAAGCATTATTGTGGATGCACTTAAATGGAATTCTGGAGTGACTGTTATGGACTCAGGAATCTCCTATACCCCCAAATTAAATTCTAACTATCTATGAAACATATCTTTTATCTTTAGTGTTGTTGTGTAACACTTTGTAGTGGGAAGCATATGAAGTTTCACAGACATAATTGCATTTTTATTGTCATACACTGCTAGCTTTTCAACAATCCCTTTGCAGCTTCTGAGTGCGTGCTGGAATTTTGTTTCAGAAAAATAATCTTACATGTAGGTAGTCTTAAGGCTTTAAATTGCATCGTGCTCAGAATACTTTGCAGAACTGTTGCCATAAATAGGCACAGGCCTTTTTTTTGGTCAGTACAGAAATCCACGAGCATGTGTGTAACATTACATGTACCACCAGAGTAGAAAAAGCCCTTGAACTGCTGCCCTTGCATGTTTTGTTCTACAGCTGAATGTGCTATTAAACCAATCTGGGCAAGAACATTTGATGAGACCTATTGAACATAGAATCTTCAAATGCAACTGCACCAATTCATTTAGCACAAGTGTGTCTTTAGCTGTTAAACTGTGAGTAAGTGTGTGACCTCTGCTGTACCACTTGCACCTGCATAATGAGATTGATAACATCGGAAATGTTAACTGGAAAACAAGATGCAACAGGAAAATATCTGCCTGAATCCAGTCCTGCCTTTAGCCCTCCTGAATTCTCAGTGTCAGGGTGTGGTGATTCATTGCTTCCCCCTTCAGGGGGGTGTCTTGGTGCTGCTTAGGGATGTTGGAGGAGGCTGCTGCCCCATGGAGGAGCCCCAACAGAGTCACTCCACCGGGCTCGGTGTCAGTCACAGAAAGAGAAAACATTAACCAGAAAGGGACAGGCACTTGGTAGGGCCTGTGGCAGCAGGAGCAGGGGTAATGGTTTCAAGCTAAAAGCAGGGAGATTCAAACTAGAAGCGAATTTTCAGGGTGAAGGTGGCAGAACAGAACAGGTTGGATGGAGAGGGGGTGGACGCCCCTTCCCTGAAGCATTCAAGGTCAGGTTGGACAGGGCTCTGAGAAAGCTGTTCCCACTGAAGATGGCCCTGCTCACTGCAGAGGGCTTGGACTTGACCTTTAAATGTGCTTTTGGACTCAAGCCCCTTTGCTATGGCAAAGAAAAGCATCGAGGTGTGAGAGAGGACATGAGTGTCCTGAGAGCCAGCCCTGCCCTCAGCTCCCAGCTCTGGGGGAAATCCCTTCCAGGTTCACTGAACCAAGCACTGGAGCTCCTTCTGCTCCAATACTGGCATTAGTCTGTGGTAACATTTGCTAAAATATCTCTTGAAATCCCATGCATTTTAAAGATTATACATTATAGACACCCTAAACTAAAAAAAATGCCACCCCGTTCCCTGGAAAATGGCAAGTTTTCAGTTAATTTTTTTTTTTTTTTTGTGATGAATGTTTGAGCCAAATGCAAATACAAGGCTCTGTTTTGGACAGGATGCCATTTTTCACCTCGCAGTATTTTTGTAAATTACTTTTTAGGAAAAGGCATTTGGAGAAGACTTTTTGTCTTCTGATCAATAGCATAGGGAAAGGCAAGGAAAAGTACCAAAGGGTCCTAAATAACACTAAAATAATGATTAAAAAAAATAAATGAATCCCCACATCTCTAGGTTTATGAAAAATGTTTTTGGTCTAAATAATCATTACAGGATTTTTTCAGGGACACCATTCTGCTTCTAAGAATGTAAAAACACACCAAAAGCTTCCACATCACTGATGACTATGCAGGACTGCTAATTGTAGCAATAATTCCTCTGCTGCGAGTGCCTGTATGAAGCAGAAACCATTTAAATGATTTCTCTTGGGCCACTGAACCTCCATTTGATGGGAATAATTTTTTGGTTGCTACAGCCCTGTGCTGGATTCAGCAACCTGTAGATGAAAGGCTCCCTACCCCATTGCCAGTCCCCTGACTCAGCCAGTCCTGGCCCATTTTTCTTCTCTGCTGCAAGCAGCCATTTCTGCCCCTGGAGTCACTGACTAAAACAGGCAGCAAGGAAATAATTTGGTGGTTCATCTTTCCACTTGGGTGCAGTGATCAGGATCACAACAGAAATAAGTGTGCTGAACTGAAAGGGCCTTTCTGCCTTCCTTAAACGTTCCTCCATGATATGAGCATTACACAAATGCTGTGTATTCCAATTAAACTTAAACAGCAGCTCTAGCAGGGAGCAACTGCTGTGCGCTCACAGGATAAATCAGCTTTCCTACTGAGCTCCACAGCGTAGTTAAAAAAGGGAAATCCATTTCAACAACCCCCATAAAACACAGATGCATTTTCTTTTTGTCTTTCTTAACCTTCTTATGTCGCTTTTTATTTTTCGTGGATGCTGATTACCTATGAGTCTGTGTGAGGTCAAAATCCTTTTAATTTCAAAGAGTCCTTAACAGCTGTATCATGTCTGCTCCATGTTTTTCAGGCAGATGATGGAGCAAGCTGGGCTTACCAGCTTTGAGGTTTAGTTCTACTCCAGATTCCCTGTGGGGTGTTAGGCGAGTCATTCTTTCCTGCAAATGGGAATAATCATTGCTTTGCTGTTTGGCTCTGTTTCTGCCTCAGGCAGAAAATCTTTGGGCCAGATATATAGATATATTTTTTGAGCTGTTTAACCCACTCCTACTGACAGAGACCTGAAACATATTCCAGCTGGGAAGGGCTTTTGATGGAGCTGACCCAAATGTGGTTCAATGTCACAATTTTAATTTCTATCTGAGCCATAACTGCACCTGAGCCTGTGAAGAAAATTGGCTTGTTTATGAACAGAGAAAGGTCCAGTTTGAATATCTGATTGTATGGAAATATCTGCAAAGACAAGCCCCCAGTGGAAATCCCCCAAGCCACAAACATTGCAGCTCTGTTGGCCACATTTTGAGACAAAAGGGGTTTTATTTGCTGAGCAGAGCAGCCCGGTGCTGCTGTTTCTTCCATGGAGCATCAACAAAACACACTTTTTGGCCAGCTACAAGGGCAGGAGTCACCCTTGGATGTGTTCCCTTTTGCCCCCTGCTGCTGTGCTGGGGATGGCAGAGCCCAGCGTGGCCCTGGCACTGCAGGGCTGTGCCCAGGAGTGCCCTGTGCCCTGCTGTGCTCCCCAGCCTGGCCACAAAGAGAAAGGATTTAATTAAAGCTGCCATGGGCACAGCGCTGCGTAACAGCCGAACCAAAGTCCCATTTGGTGGAGATTGATGCCACTTCATCCCTTGGAAGGGCTGGAGCTGTCCATGTTAAATGCAGTAACTGAAATTTCATATCAGCAAGCCTGGTTGTTCCAGGCACAGAATGAAAACCAGCTCTGAATTTGCTCGGATAATTTCTGTTGTCTGCATCACTTTATGGATACGTGTAAGAAAGGCTGATGGAATGAATTATCGTCATAAAAAATAGCAAGAATAACATGCATTTTGGGTTTTTATGTTGTGTAAGGGAAGTCTTGATAGTTCAGCTTGACAAAACCCACTTTTTTTTNTTTTTTTTTTTTCATTGCCTGTGAAACAGAGATGGGGGCAAGGGAAGATATTAAAAGCTGATTTCCCTGACTCAGAATAGGAATGATTGTGGAACAGTGGGATGCCCTGTGCACTGCAGAAGGTGAGGAGCAATCAACAACAATGAAATTTTGAAGGCCCATAATTTTACAGACTATACTGTGTGCAGCTTTGGTAATAGGAGGAAAAGTTCTGGAATAGCCATCAGCTCTCATAATTGCCAGATTATTTCTCCTGAGGCACACAAGTACCATAAGAAATCCCCGGTGTTGCAATGAACTAACAGAGGAATTTGCCACCTCAGAGAAGGACACAGTAAAAGACTTTGGAAAGGAGAGATTTGCTATGTTTTGGTTTTTTTCACATATGCCTTCTTTATTCCTTTCAGAGATGGCAGTGCCTGGCACAGAATAATTCTACCTTTCCAAGAACCACAGAAAAATAAATGGGCCTTAAAGGTTTTAAATTCTATTTAGAAGAGCTAATATTACACAACTGAAAACATTTTCATTGTTATTTGTGATGAATCAAGAAGCAGCAATGTTTTTGAATGGTTGATCAAGTTGGTGTTTTGGGCATTTCAGGTGATTTCTGCTAACAACAATTTTCTCCAAGTTTCACATGCTCTTGATAAAGTGGGCCATTATTTGGAAAAAAGAACAGATTTACGTGTGCCTTGAAGAGAATAAAAGGTACCTGAAGATTTTGAGTGAGTGTAATTAGCCAGTTAGCCCCAATGTGGAATTACTTGTTTTGATTTGTAGTTATGAGTCTTGTGTTGTGTTTCATGGAAATAGGAGAGAAAAGGGAACAAAGCCAACATAAGACAAAAATCTGAAAGCAAACATGTACTGTAGTAGGATGAGTGTTTAAAGGAGAGTTCTTGGATAACGATGCTAATTATAAATGAGTCTAAGCATTTTTTCTTTAAAGTATACATCACCTTGGACTGGAAATGCAATTTATATTCCACTGATGTCTTACTTATTAACAGAATGCTCTTTTGAAAAGAAGAAATGCTTAAAAAAAAATTAAAAGTTGGTTTATTGAGAGACCCTAAATACTGCTGAGATTTGTTTTGTTTTGTTTTGGTTTTGTTTGGTTGGTTTTTTTAAAAAATTAAATTAGAAATGTATGAAAATTAAATGAAAAATCCCAAGCCAAATTTTAGATATAATTTATCCAAGTAAACTGTTCCTTGTGTGACTGGAAGGCATGTATTTTCCCAAACCAGCTGGCTGTGTCCTTCAGACATGCTGATGTTCAACTGGGAGCAGATGTAATGATTTCCCAGCAATTCTTCTGGGGCCCTTTCCTTCCCAAAGCCCACGGTAATTTTTTAGGTGGTCATTTGCAAGACCTATTGGAAATGGCTCCAGGTGCACTTCATTGTCTCTGGCTTTTGAAGAGGCAAGCTTTTGTAGGGCACTCTGTTATATTTGTTTTAATACAAATTAAACATTTAATTGACATTTAACTCCTTTAAATGCTGTTGGTATTATTTCTAGAATACTGGGGTTTGCAGACACAATCAAATATGGGGCAATTCTCTACAAACTTTGCTGTCTAAGAGACAACTCAGGGACAATGGAAACAATGAAGGGCTGCAAAACATTTGCTGCATCAATTTTGTTCCCAAACTGTAAGAGAAATTAATTATTGATAAAGCTTGACAGTGTTTGTAAAGCTGGAGCCATTCTGTTGGGGATCTTTTCCTTCTCCCACACCATAGTATCTCCAGAAATGTGAGGCAGGAGCAGCCCAGGTCCAGGGAGAGCTGTGGGGACGGCAGGAGCTCACGAGGGGCTGGAATCAAAAAGACATCCCAAGCTGGGCTCCTCTTCCCTCTGAAGAGGAAAGGACATCCTGGGCTGCCAGAATGCCACAAGCCATTCTGAGAAAGCAGAGATGACCAGACTAGGAGGATTCTGGTTGGAGAATTAAAATACCATCATTAACTGTGAGTCTTACTATCTACACTCTCTCTGGGTCTGTTTACTAATAGGAAAAATTAAACATTTTTCATGTTTTATTGGATTGTTTTCATTTAAAACATTCATTGCATCTCTTCTAATTATGAATTGAAATGTGCTGGATATGAAAATAGAAAAAAAGGCCTTCTGCAAATGTAATGATATTAATTTTAATTTATCCAATTTAACACAAGATTTTCCCAGGGATTAGATAGCATTCTTTTTAATGATTTGCATAATAAAAGTTGTTTTTACTGCACAAAGTGTGATTACTGTTATGCCTTGTTATTATTTCAAACAAATACTGCATTTTCCTGGTTTAGGAACAATTACAAGAACAAGGGTTGCAGTCACAGAATCAAGTGCCAAATGTGGATGCTTTTGCATATTTGAAATAATTAGAGCTGAAGAGGGGGTTTTTTTGTTTCCTTTTTTTTTTTTTTCTTAGAGAGACTGTAATTTTACAATAAATATTGTCTTGGTATAAGTGAAATATTTTTATAAATTCAAAATGTTACAATTTTTCCCAATTTTTTTCCCAATTCATCATTACATGCTTTTGAAATTAAGAATTATTTTTATCAGGGAAAATGGAAACATTTTGTCTACAACTGAAAAGGACATTTTGATGCTTTTGCCTGAAATTTTCTCTAGCAAGACAGATAAAATTCGAAGCATTGCACTCTTCCCTAGGCATTATTTTTCCAATTGTTTAGTGAACAATTCGTATTGAAATAGATGGGACGAGATGGGCTATAAAAAGCTCTGTGGACAGACATGGTGGTAGTTGTGTCTGAATAATAAAATATCATTTATGTTCCTTCCTCTGCTTCTTCTGGTTGCAAACACATTGCACTGTAGGCACCGTATTCAGCTTAATTAAATTGATAGATGCAAAGTGATTTGTTTTTTTTTAAAGGAGTTAAAATGCAATCTGTCCTTCAGTAACTAACGTGCCAGCACACTGCAGTGCCAGCCCTGGCTGTGCCATTCCTTGGGGCAGCCTGGTGACCCTGGGCCACTGGGGTTTCCCAGCCTGGCACCTGCTGGGCTCCAGTCCCTGCATTTAGCTGGCCAAAGTCTGAATTCTGGCGCAGCAAGGATAATATGATTTCTACGTGCTAAATTTGGATTCATTTCCATGGCTAGAACACTGCATCTTTCACCTGTAAATCCCAGAGTCTACCCAAGAGAACTCAGAGCAAAGAGGAGATTTTCTTAACCTTGTGGCAGACGTGTGTATTGCTTTGAATTCCCATTTGCAGTGTGAAACAGCTCTGGGTGAGGTTTCTCATGCTTGCCTTGCCCTGGGTGCCAGCCAGGAGCTGCCCAGGGTTGGGGCTCCAGGCTGGCTGCTGCTCCCCTGCTGTGGCTCCTGGGGAGTTTTAGGGGGAGCAGCTTGGATACAGAACTCAGTTCTTGTCTGTCAGTGAAGCTGGTAAGAGCTTCAGTCCCGAGATGATCTTTAACCCCCCACTGGACAGGACTCTACCCAAGCAATTTCGCTGTACAAAAGCGAGGGACAGATTCAGCATTGCATTGTTGGCCTCCCATTGACTCTAGTTTCCCATGGTTTTTCTTATCCCTTTTAAGTTTTTGTTTATATGGGGTGGTGTCAATACCAACTACCAGCAAGCAGGCTGAGCTGCAGGAACATTCAAGTGCTTAAAAGTCAAAAAAAGGTAGGATTTCCTGTGCAATTGCCATGAATTTGTCATCACTGTGAGTAATGGGCTTTGTATGTTGAGACAGTTCTGGAAGGAAGATTTTTTTTTAATTTAAAAACTTTAAAGTTCTGATACCTGTCAAACAGCATTTCTTCTCTCTCTTAGTAAATAATTTCTTTCAAGGGTTTTCCCATATTCTTTGATATTGTTATTTATATTTCTATCTACTGGGGCATTGTGATTTTTAATATCTTTTAACGTGTCGTCGCTGCAAGACTACCTTGTGTAAGAACTCAAAAAAAATTTGCCAGCTTAAAAATATCTATCACAAGTATAGACACAGCCCTAATTAAAGCATAGAGGAAAGCAATAATTTGCTAGTATTTAGGAAAATGTCATAACAGGCTGACATGCTTCAGTTTTAGAGTCAACAAGAAATGAAAAGAATCTTGCTTAACTCAAGGCTGAAGAAGAGAGCATGTTAAAAGGGGCTTATTTCTGAAGTGTAAGGCCAAACAGTTTATGCTGATTAAATGCATGAACTCTGAGAGGCTGAATTGTCTAATGTGTTTTGCAGCTCCTGGGCGAGCCTCTCTTCAGGCTTTGTGCCAGTTCTTGCTGTTCTGACACTCAGGCCCTTGCACAATGCTGGGAATTTTAATGTGCTGCGGCTCAAAAAAGTTTCAGAGGACAGTAAAACTCTTGGAATACAGTTGGATTGGGAGACTTTCTGTTCTGTGTTTATATCTCTTGATTTATAGGATTTTGTGACCGAATCTGTGGACACCTTAAAACAACAGGTAAAAATGTTAGTGCTGGACTGACTTACCAATGAATTTGAGTGGGGATGGTTGAGTCTGGAAGAAGAGCATGGATCAGGTTGGAAAGGTAAAAGACAAAAGGAGAAGAATCCACAAAGTGATTTATTTGTGAAATTAGGCCTGCTGAGGAAGGCACGATGGTCAGCTGGTCAGACAGCTGTTGCTGAGTACTTTACACTGGTGTGCTGCCACTGGAACTGGTATTTGCCAGCTCTGGGTGCTGCTGGATGTAGCAATCCTGTGTAAATGGAAGGCAGTAATCCCCACAGCAGCACCAAACCACCCTTCCCGCAGCGCTGGCAGGAGAGCAGCAGGAGTGCCCAGGGCTGGGCCCCGTGGTGGATGGATGCATTGGTGCAGAAAGGACCAGCACCCTTTGGTGAACATCTCAGCATAAACAGCACATACCTCACGCTGTGGCGTTTGCACAAACACCAGGAGCTGAGTTAGTTTTATTCTTCCTCCAGCCTTTCTCGTGCTTTCCCCAGGGCCAGCCTGGGAAAGCTTCTACTCCTCCTCCTCTCTCACCACTGTCAGCGTCCACAGAGCTGGGCTTGTTTCTCCTGGAGAAGAGGAGGCTCAGGGAGACCTCGTGGCTCTGACGTGAGGATGCAGCCAGGTGGGGTCGGGCTCTGTTCCCTGGGAACAGCGACAGGACGAGAGGACACGGCCTTGAGCCGCACCGGGGGACGTTCAGCTGGACATTAGGAAATATTCCTCCCCAAAAGCTGGCTGGGTGTTGGAATGGGCTGCCCAGGGAGGTGGTGGAGCTGTGTGAGAAAGCCTGGCTCCGCTGACACGGGGTGTCAGGTCACAGGCTGGACTCGATGGTCTCAAAGGTCTTTTCCAACCTGGTTCATTCTGTGACTCTGTGATCCCAGTGATGGGTGTGGGGCATTGCAGCGGATGGATTATCTACTCTTACATCTGATCAAAGCTGAGTTATCAATAACTCTACCTACTTCTCTCTCCCAGAGTGAATAAGCAGCATCCTGACATCATTAGGCCAACATAATTTGGAATTTAGGGGGAAGTATAAATTTGAAGGTTAGTGATGGAAATACTAATGATGGATTATCTAAAAAATTACAGTACTTTGCATGTCTGCTTAGACATCTGAAATGATGTCATTTCAGCAGGATGGATTAGTAGTCAAACTTAGAGAGTATATGAAAATGTAATTCATCATAGGATTTTTCAGCTCTGTGTATTTTGCCAGTAAAAATTCTTGTGTGTATAAATGGCACGAATATTTTCTGACATTCAAATCAGTAGGAGATAAAGATTATTTTACTACTTATAATTTAAATAATTTAAATAATTGTGATTTTGTGTCATGGTACTTCATTTTGCCTTGTTATGTGACCTACCTGGCATTTTAAGTTGTATTTTAGTCTTGTTCTAGTCTTGAAAAAAGAGATAACATTGTTTTTTCTTTGCCAACCCTGATCTGTCGGAGCCTTCCTCTTAAAATACATTCCTGACAAGCGCCCCATTTCTTATGCTTTGAAAGGAAAGTGGTTATGGCTTTCCAGCCACAACCAGTGCAATTTGAAAATAAAAAGACACTGCTCCATCAAATGTTGAAAGAAATCTTCCTTTTCAAAATGTGGAAGAAATTGTCTTACTGAGATTAAACAAGGGCAGGAAGCGAAGCATTTGTTTTATGAAGTCTGGTCAGTTTTGATAATGAGTCCTGTAAAATAAATGATATTGAAGCTTTTCTATTTCTAGACAGATCAGAAATAATAGTTACATATTTCAGCTTCAAAGACAAAAGCAACCTTTTATCACCTAATTTAACAATCTTCTTAGTAAAATGTCTTAGGAGAACATGAAGTGTTATTTAAATACTAAAAAAACACCATCTTTGAATAGCAGGGCTTTTTTAATTGCCATAATCAAAGTCCAAACACATTTCCCTGCATGCTTTAAATAGACTCACACATTTCTTTACTTGCTTTAAATAGTTGCTTTTAATGGCAGGTTTTTCCTTAATGAGGAGGAGAATAGAACAAGTCTGAGCTTGTCAGTGCAACTTCAGTATGACAAAAGTTCTGATTTTTGACAGCATCCACTAGGAAAACAGGAAAACTGGCAGTGTTCTAATTAATGCATAATTTTGAATTGCTAGTCTGCATTTTAAAATATAGACATATTTATATTAGCATTTGAATGTAAGTTTTTAATAGCAAAAAAAAAGCCCATTAAATCTTACATTGTAGGTCACATAATGTAAGAATTCATATTTCTTTGTGATAAGTAATCCAAAATAGCTTTTGAAATTTGGTGTTCTTGTTAGGTTTTCTAATCTTTTCTCTGATAAATAGCTTAGAATAATTCATGGAGTTTTTGGAGATAAGTCTTGTTCTAGTACTAAAATCTCCTTTGAGAAGAGGAGACCTCTAACAAATTGGTTCATAAAGAGCAGCAGCTAATGTAACCTAAATTCCCATGATCATGTTAGCTGATCTGCAGTCATACTTATCAGGAAAGGAGATAATCCCATATTAATGCTGATCAGGTTTTCTACAGTTGACAAACATCCAAACCAAGTCCTGGGTGTGGCCTTCTGTAGAAAACACTGTAGGTTTTAATCATAAGGGTGATTTGGGTATTGATAATACCTAAGCAGTAATTCAGGTAAAATACAAAATTTTACAGGAGGGATAGAAATCTGGTTTTAATATTAGTGACTTCAATTTGTTTTCTAAGGAATCATTTGTTCCTTGAAATTCCTGGATTCTCCATGACTTAGAAAGAGTTCGATTCTTTTTTTTTTTGCTAAGAAAATTCTAGATGTTCTTCTGGTGTGACAGCAGCAGTCTCATGTCCCTGCTGCAGGCTCTAAAAAAGCACAGAGGGGTTGAGTGAGAGCAGAGAGGCCCCAATGGAGCTGGAAATGCTGGAATTGAGGGGACACAGCCTCGGCTGCTCTGGAGCCTGCCCAGGATGTGGGCCCTGTGTTTTCACACTGGAATGAATATTTGCACTCCTACAAGCTTTTTGCTAGTCTGTCAAATGGTGTTTGTTTTTACAACCACAGGCTGCTCCAAGAATAATTACAGTTTTTTAATAATTATTGCGACTGCAGATGAAGACTGATAATTGGTATCAGTTTAACTGGAGAGGAAATGGCCACGAGTTTTTGAATGGCATGAATTCTCTTGTTTTCTTTTGCCATCTGTAAAGCTATGAATAGAAAAAGAAAACATATGGATAGACTCATTGTTGTTTTTTGAAATGTAAATGAGACACCCAGGGCTGAGGAGCATCTCCCTCCAGTGCACCCCTTCAGTGGCATCTGCTTGAAAGGTTACTGTGCAGAAGCAGTTTTGGAGGAATTTCCTCCCTTTTGCTCCCTTTTCTCTCAGAAGCAGCTTGTGCAAAACCAAACTGCAATATGAAACTGGATTCATTATTAAACCAAGAGATTATAATTTCCACGTCATTCTACTCCCCACCCCCACTTCCCACTGTCTGATAATAATCTTGTGTCATAATGAAATTCATGAGGCTGCAACAACAAAGGAGCTCATGGAAGAGAACAGGAGCTTGTCAGATGGTATAGATTTGCATACTAATGAAGATTATGATGTTATTAATATTACGGGAACATAGTAATATCCAAATACCACTGAAATGGGAAATGGTAGACCATTATTAGACTCCAAAAACAAATAAAGGAATGTATTTTGCAATATAGCTGCACCTTGCAGCTGCTGCAGAATTAAGCCCCATCCCTGTAAGTGAATTATTTTGATTTCTGTGCCATATCAAGAAGGTTAAAAATTGCAGACTTGCACTATATTTTATTGTCTGTACTTTATTGGAAAAAAGGACTCAAAAGTACAATTTTTTTTGCAAGCTATGTAGGCTTATCACATAAAGTACAATGGGTTGGAGTTCCTAGGACTGAAGTTCAGAAGTACATTGTGGCTTTGACTTCCAAGTGTGAGCTTGAGACAGGAGGCTCATCCACGGCTGGGATTTTATTCCCGACTTTACTAAAGGATTCTTGACCTACCTTTGGACAACCCCCTGTCTCCTTTGGTTGCCAGTTCAGTCATGCAGGTTCACAGACTGCACTGAGAGCAGGAGATGCAGGGCAGGACTAAACTAAAGCTTCGACAGCTCACACAGAAAACTCTCCACCTTCCTTGTCTTCTGAAAAGTGAAAGGTCCTGGTTTTCTCCAAGAAGCGTTCCTGGCGTTTGTCAAGTCTCCTGTCAGAGGACAATTGCAGCAGTGCTTTTCTGGGCCCGTTTCTATTTCACAGGATGATTCAGCCTGTGCAGAGAGTGGGACTGGGGGGTTTGGAACCTGCTGGGCACAGGCAGTGCCAGGGCAGGACAGCAGCCACCCCTGCTGCCAGCACATTGGCCTCTCAATCTCAACATGGAGCAGTGAGGCCACCCTGCTCACTGCAGCACCATGGATTTTCCATTTTACCTGCTGCAGTTCAGGACATGGGGTGTTTGTGAGGAAGATGAGGAGGGTCAGGTTCTCGCAACACTGCGCTGCTACGAGGAGCTTATTTTTGCAGCTCCGAGCACACAGGGAATTAATTCAGTGGAAGAGAAGCCTCTGTCAGTCAACAGGAGGGTTGTAAAAAAGCTGAAGTGTCTCACTGCATGGGTGTGATTGAAAGCAGTCTTGTGTTTCGGAAGATTTCAGTGACTTAGGGATCATGATAGACTTGAGTGAAATTTAGTGTTTGCCAATGTTTGCCAACAAAGCAACTCGTGCTGTTCTGCTACACCGGGCAACTTATCAGGGTCCTTTTGCCCAAGTTAAAGTCATCTAAGCCTTAAATCAAGGAAGATGCTCTGCCAGTGAAGCTTCCCAAGGACAAACAGCACCTCGCAGCGTGTGGCATTGGAGCAGCTTTGATGGGGCCAGTGTGGGAGCAGATCCCTGCAAGCCCTGGAGGGTTTGGGGGGTGTGAGGGCTTTCCAGAGGAGGCTGGGATACTGACACACATTTTGTGCTCTATCCTGGTTGGCCTCTTGCAGAGCTGGGGTTTGGAGGTGAGCAAGGTAGGTGGCAGATGCTGAGGGCTCTGCTGTCCCACCCCACAGCCCATGGTCACCTCCCTCAGGCTCTGTGCAGGGAACAGGGCTGGTCCAATATGCAAACCCTTCTGTAAAGGGAGCCATGAATTAATGGTAAAATATTTTTAGGTGTCTCTAAAAAAATTTTACCCCAGGCAGAGTTTCTTTTTTTCACCATGAATTTTATATAATGAAAGAGCTTATAGTTTGTTTTTTTTTCTTTCTTCACATTAGAAACAGCAAAATTATTTCTAGAGATTATGAAATGAGGATTTTAATAATATTCTCCTATGTTTAATAGTTTCTAAGAGCTTGAAAGGTTCTAAGTATCCATTTCCCACTTCTCTTCACTATAACAAAAGGTTTCTACTTTGATGTAAATGTGGATTAATAAACATGCATGAAATAAATGTAGGAAAGTGAAGTTCTAACAGCCTAAATTGTGCTTATTTGGGATGTCTTTTTTCAGAGACATAAGTGATTGAGCAACAGTTCCTTGTAGTGCTGCTTTATCTGATCAAGACCATTTCAATGTTAAGAGAACTAATACAGCACAGTAGCCTGGGAAGTAAAATCTTGGTAGGTGTCTCCCCCTTGGGTGCAGAATGTTCCCTGCTGTTTTCCCTCGGTGTCTGCCCCACCAGACAGGGCCAGGCTGCCAGCTGGACCCTCAGCACGAGCTGGGTGCGTGCTGTGTCCATCCTGGGGGACAGCTGCAGCCACACGGGTCCAGCCAGAGCCTCTGAGAGCCCAACTCTGCCTGCAAGGGACACCTGTCGCTGTGTAAACCCTACTTCCCGAGCTGCTCACTTCCCTCAGGCTCCCTTTGCTTTTCTCCCACCAGTTTCTCACAAGGGTCTTTCAGTGATGAGGGGGACACCATGTGAGGTGGTCACAACCTGCCAGTTCCCCTCCTGTGTCCCCAAGCTGTCAGCTTCTCTCCTGGCCCAGAGTTTGCTGTGGAAGCCGCTCTGGCCTGCTCTGAGGGGCTGGCAGGGACAAACAGCTGCTCCCCAGCCGTGCTGCCTGGGTGGACCCTGCAGACAGCCTGGGTTACTGCCCTGGCTGAAGGCACAGCACTGAGACTGAGCAATCAGCTCTGCTGGGGAAGGCCCCAGCTGAGCAGATCAGGAACTGGACACTGCAGGTCAATATGAGCCAAGGAAATGCCCATTCTTTATTCACACTACTTATTTTCACACAGTTTTTACAGACCTCGTATGTAACTCCAGTTGGTCAAGAGTTTTGCTTGCCAATTACTCTACTGGTTAGTAAAAGGTATTTTACTTGTCTATCAAATCTTTCTATTCTTTGTTGGTATACATATTTTGTTCACTGATTCTCATGAGACAGATTTCTTGTTTAATGCAGGTGCAGATTGTTTTTCACACAGGAATAACTTAATTATTAATGAATAACTTAGTTATTAATGAACTCTCATTCTCATGATGGTTTTCACATGGGAACTCACAAACCACTCAGATGTACACAGAAGTGACAAGACTGCTATTAATTTAGCAGAGCAAGGTCTGATTTTATAAACCTTTCTTTTATGATATGTCCATTTTCCTCTTAGAACATTCTCACAACCACCTGTGTCAAAATATCATTGAGACTTTGAGACCAGGTTGTAATTTTTAATTCCCTACCAAACAGTGTCAGTTACTTGATATTAATCAAATTCAGAGAAATATTCAGGTTCCTCTTGCAGCCACTGAACCCTGGTTCTTCAAACTTGCTCATAAAACACCACTTTGGGTGGCCAAATATTCTGACTATAAGGTAGAAGGCACTGCACTTCTGTTTCAGACTTTTATTGCTTACAAAAACAACAGTAAATAGAAGTTTAATGCTGTTTTGACCGAGCCTCTGTGCCTTCCCCAGCACGGACAATGATCCAGTGCCTGTTTGCCAGTACATGCATTAGTGGCCTTTAGTCAAAGCTCAGCAGTGGCCTGGTATTTAACAGTAGAGTAATTGCATGTCAGCATCATTTAATGGAAGTTTTGATAAAACAAGAAGCAAAAGAGCACTCTAGCAGCTTTTACTGTGTTCAATAAAACTTGTTTTTAACCAAGGAACTAGCGAGTGTTTAGCAGAAGCTCTACTTTAGTGTGTGTGTGTGTTTTTCTCCAGTGAAGCACATGCTGTATTTGGCATGGGGTGTTTACCCAAGCCATTCTTCTCCTTCCTCCCCCAGCTTTCAGGGTTCTAGCAGCACCCTGTGCTATTTCTGTGCTCCTGGAGTCTGCTGCTGGCCTGAGATGTTGGTTCACGGAGAGCCTGGTGCCTTCAGGTCTTGAGGTCAATTTTGGTGGTGGTTTTAGGAGCCCGTTAACATCATGGGGATTTTTGATGGTGCTGGGGCTGGAGCAGCTTTTTCTTAGCCTGAAATCCTGTTAGTTAGGAGGATATCGCTTTATGCAGCAGAAATGAATCCATTATCTGTGGGAGAATGAGTCTCTATAAATCTAACTATTGGGGTCAGAAGCACTTTGCTTTCTCCTTGCAAACAGAAATGCCAATAGAAGGCAATTATCAGCTCTCTTGAACTGGGGCGTGGCTTGGGGTGAGCTCATGGCAGGGAGGCTGTAGCAGCTGTGCTCACTGTGCTTGCGGCCCACTCTGGTTTTCTTCCAAGGACACCGACCAGAGCAGGGCTATTGCTTTGTCCAGTGAGGCATCATCTGCTCAGGATGAAAGCATCTGCCCCCCTAACAGTGAAGTCTGATTGTTCTCTGATGTGTGAGGCTGCTTTGCAGAATTCGGTTATTTCAGAGACAACAGGAGAAAAATGTCTCCTAGAAATATCTGCTTATTCTTAATCTCTGTGGTAATTTCTCATAAAGGTGTGATAGACCCTGGCAACCTGATTTAACTTTAAAGCCTGCTCTGCTTTGAGCAGGAGATTGCACTGGAGACCTCCAGAAGTGCCCTGCAACCTGATTTTTATTGTGATTCTATGACACCCTCGTGTTTAGCAGGTCATCACATTTCTATTGTGTTCGTATTTTGTACTGCTTAATGCTGCCTTTCACAGCTCCACAGTAAAACACTTTACCTGCCTTTGGAAACACGAAGGAATCTGTAGCACTTTCAATGATTCCCCAAAGAATTAAAAGGGATTTTGTGAATTACATTCAACAGTACTTCTGAGCAGAACTATAAGACCCAGCTAGGCTTCAGGAGCAGGTGAATATAGGAGAGTATTCTAAAGAAAAATGTAATCTGAATCCTAGTATTTAAGAGGGGATTGTTCTGAAACTGTTTTTCCTTGTTCATTTCAGTGTGATCATCATTTAAGTTACTGTCTGCTGTTCATTTTCTACAAGAATTTTAACAAAAAATGTTGCCTAGAACCATGCTTCACAGAGCCAAAATTTTGCTATCTGAGGTTCAATTGATTTCCCTTTCAGTTTAAAGGGAAAGCTCCAGGACACTAAACATCAATACTGTGACATTGCAGATGCTGGGCAGCTGATGTTAAATGCATTGCACGTTTAGACCTTTTCCTGTGTCTTTCCCCTTGTTTGCATGCCTTTTGCAATTTCTGAATTATTGTTCCCATCACAGCCTCATTCCCCTTTTAGTTCTTTTTATTGTATAAAACTCTCTTAAGAAAAAAAATTCAAAGGGTTTTCTGTACTCTGTGTCATTATTGTGTGCCTGTTTTAAGTTTCTCTTGCTTCCTAAGACAATTACCTCACCATTTCAGATCTGCTTGTGTATTAACAGCTAATCAGCTTTTTACCCTCTGGTCTTCATGCCCTCCTTCACTCGATTCCTGACCCCTTTTTCAGCGCGCCTCCCTTATTCTATTCACAATTTAACAGTGGCATTATTCTGTCCTCTTTCATCTCTCTGTACTACGCATATTTCAGGCTAGATTCTCTTCCCTCTAATTAGCTTTGTTCTATTTCCTCTGCCATTTGAAGAAGCTCCACTGCTGGAACAGTTCACGTAGCAGAATTCCCTCTCCTGGTTCCGGGGCTGCCGCAGCACCCAGGCCTGGGCAGCGCCAGGACTCAGCTTGGCTGGCAGCAGTGCCACAGCCCGGGACAGGGACAGCAGTGCTGCTATCAGACAAGCACCCTGGGGTGCCATTGAGCCCTGTAACCTCCTGGCAGCACAGACTGAGTGAGCCAGGAGCAGCCTGACTTCCCCGGGACCGCCTCTGAGTGCCAAGAGGATCAACAAACTGACCCCACAGCTTACAACATATATGTGAGAATGTTCTTGGAGGAAAATGGACGTATCATCAAAGAAAGGCTGTGTAAAATCAGGTCTTGTTCTGCTAAATTAATAGCCAGCTTGTCACTTCTGTGTACAGCTGAGTGGTTTGTGAGTTCCCATGTGAAAACCATCCTTAGAATGAGAGTTCATTAACAACAAGTTATTCCTGTGTGAAAATCAATCTGCACCTGCATTAAACAAGGAATCTCTCTCATGGGAGTCGATTAACAAAATATGTATACCAACAAAGAATAGAAAGATTTGATAGAAAAAACAATAGCGTAATTGGCAAGAAAATTCTTGACCAATTGGAGTTACACACAATGTCTTTAAAAACTGTATGAAAATAAGTTGTGTGAATAAAGAATGGGCATTTCCTTGGCTCATACTGAACCGTGAGTATCCAGGTCTTTATCTTCTCATATATCCATAAGAAACTTCCTTTGAAAAGCCCCTGCTTTATTTGTGGAAGGCTTAGTGTGTGAGGGATTTGGCTGTAAGAAAGCAAAGAGCAGCAGCTCCGGGTTGCTGTGGAAGTTGCCAGGTTTTGGCAGAGCAGCCTGGCTGGGCACAGCAGCTGTGGCTGGAGCAGGGTTTGTGTCCATGGCACCTGGACAGGGACCCTCAGTGAGAATCTCCCTTCTCTGGTGGATCCCCTGGAGTTTCCTACAGCCCTTTGCTTTGGTTTTGGGAGGTTCAGCATGTGGGTCTGAACTTTGCAATGTGAGTATCTTTCTAACGCAGGTATCACCCTTCAGTTTTGGATTCTCCAGTTTCTCCTCTTAGCAATTCAGAGAATGACTTCTAGAAATAGCATAAGGAACGACAAATGTCAATATTTTACAATACTTATTCAGGAGGATTTCTGTAAGAGAACTGTGTAAAATTCCTGTAAATTCATGGAAAAAAAAAAAATAGGTGAAGTCATAACTGGTTTTATCCCTAACCAGAGTCCCAGTCACATAAAACCTCCTGTAAACATACTCTAATAGTGCTTTTAAATTTAATGCCTTGAATTAGAAATTGCTTTAACTTGGCTAATTACCATTGTGGGCATTTATGAGGATTCAGATGATTGCTGACAACCTTTCAGCATCTTCTGCACTTTCTCACATCAGCCTGGAGAGGACAGACAATCTCCCCAGTAACCAACTACAAAGAAATCATAAAACAGAGAGGTCCCGGAGAAAGATATCTGAGGTCTTTTAATGTCCTGTACAGCTAAATCCTTAATGTCCCTTAAAGAAAAGATGGATACTTAGAACTGAGATTAGTCACTTCACTTCATACTGCCCTCACAGTTTAAAGCCTATATTGTGTAGATGAGCACAAACCTTTTTAAGGATGTTCACTAAAAATCCAGATAAGTCTCAGGACCCAATTTTTCCTCTTAGGCTGCATCAAAACCAGCAGGGGATGACACAAACTTGGGTAAGGCAGATGTAGGTGAAGATTGCATGTGGCATTGGTCAGTGTGACTCTGGTGCATGGGCAGCAGTGCAACTCCTGGATTACAGCTGCAGACATGCACAGAATTGATCTGAAGGCGTTTGGTTCAAACACTGCATGAGTTTTTGGTCACGAACATAACCCTTATTAACCTGGGAAATAATCTTTATTCGTCCTGTGGTTAAGGCTGTGTGGTTTAGTGTGAGTGTAAACAGAATAATTACCAAAGTGATGCATTTCCCTCCCTTAATGTAATAGACTTCTAAATGGACTCCAAGGAAATGAGAACATTACACGCTGAAAAGAAATGACCACGTAGCATACTACAGTCAGCACAGAGATCTATGTGTACTTAATTAATGTTAAACCCATGAAAGAAGGTTGTGTTTCCTTTTCATGTGGAGTCAAAAAACCCCCCAAACCCCAGCCCCCCCCTTGTGACCCTGTATATTAAAGAGTTTTTCTGCCATCTGGATGATCAGATTTCATGTATGTATATTAGGACTCAAAATGTGAAATTAAATTTTCAGAAGTGCTGTAACAACTCTGTGAAATGCCTTCATCTCCCCAGCCCTAAAAAGGAACTGCACAGACTTCTCTCTTCAGTCTGCAGAGCCCTCAGAACTCACTGGGTGTATCTCAGCCCTGCTGGGAGGAGGAAATACTTGGCCAATAATAATGGGCAAGCTAAACTCGATGACATCTTGGTTTCCAAGGAGCAGGATTTAGCTTTTGAATTTTAAAAAATGCCAGTGGGTTTGTAGGGTCTGCTTTTGTGTGAACAGTTACTGCACATCTGCCTCATGTGTGTCATATATTGTGAGAGGGAGGCAATATTTAGATGTCTTGCTAACAGATTTGTTCATACCTATAAATAATTAGGTGTATAGCTGAGGTTTGTACTGCATTTGTTACCCCTTTTTGCCAGTCGCTTCTCAGCAAACGTGGTTTCAGTTAAAACAAATCAGTTTTCTGATGCCAGCGTGGAGCTGGAGACAGCAGGTGACATTTGAATTGTGTGCTGACCTTGCTGGTGCTCAGAGCTGCAGCTCCAGAGGGCCTGAGGGCTGGGTACAGCTTCTTAAAATAACACTTCCTAGAGACCACTTGGAGATTGAAATTAATCAACTCATGTGATGTTCCATTCTAATTAGAATTTTTAATTCTATCTGCTAACAAGTAAGAGCCTGTTTTCATCAGTGGTAAAATTCCAGATCTTTGAAGCATGACTGTGAAATACAATTTTGCATTTATTTATTTTCTGTTTTCAAATAGATTTTTGAGCACAAACAAAAACTTCATATGTTTTCTTGTGGAAGTTGTTGAAAGAATTTTTTTCATGGCAATTAGGCATGCATCGTTATAAGTGAAAGTATTTTTCTAAGAATAACTAGAAAGCAATTCAATCAAGGCATTTTTGCGTTTGTGAATGACTTGAGTGCATCGTGATGATTCAAGTTCTGAGAAAATAAACTTGGTTTTGTATGTCACAGTAGGCAGAACAGCAGGATTTTAATATGCTCATAATTTGATGTAGTGTCCAGCAACAGGACCACAATTAAAGAATATTAGTTGAATATTTGGACTGTTGCATATTTGGTAACAGGAAGAAATCCTCTAGGATATGTAAGAGAATGGAAGAGAGTACTAACAATGTTTATTCCTCTTTAATATCGACTCATTCATATTCTTCCTTTATTGGTGGAATAGCAGAGCAGTTCATGTGCAGGGTTTATGTGCTTTCCTACCTACTTGACACAAGGTCAGGTATTGATGTTCCCTGGAATGTGAAGCAGCATGAAAACGTTAGAAAACTTTACAAAAGGAATGTGAAAAAGGGAACTTGGTTTGAAAGAGCTCAAGATGGGTTTCTCAGTTTACAGAGCAGCAGATTTAGCACACAGGCAGGATGCTCTGTGCTGGGAGGGTTTCCCACAGCGCCTGGGACCACATGGACAGCAGATCTGGGATTCGATGCCTTTGCTGAGCTCGAGCGTTACTGAAATCCTGCCCTGAACAGTTCAGCTCTGTGCCTGGGAATAACAAAATGGTTTCTGTAAAGGGGGATTGGCCCTCCTGAACCCTAGGAAATCGTGCCCTTTACTTCCTGGCAGGATCCTGACATTCAATTTTCGAAAGGCACATATGAAATTGGACTTTGAAGGCAGAATCTAAATGAG
Organism: Regulus satrapa; assembly: GCA_013396955.1. Lineage (NCBI taxonomy): Eukaryota > Metazoa > Chordata > Aves > Passeriformes > Regulidae > Regulus > Regulus satrapa. Next base: position 644,461 of record VWZN01019450.1, on the reverse strand, counting down.
TCATTGTCCTAGAAATGTGTTTGACTCACATTTTTTGGAAGGCAAAAGGAAAAGGGGCACTTTCTTTTTGGTTTGAAGGAAGCAGTTTATAATATTGCTATGATATTAGGGACAGTAGGAGAAGTGTATAATGTTAAATGAGAAGGGCATGATGGGCTGCTTTGGGGACAGAGTCAAGAGTGTGTCAGTGAGCTGTGGCACAAAAAGGGAGATGAGTGAAAGAATTGAAAACTGGATACAAAAGAATTTTCCCCTCTCCTGTGCATGTACACAGCATCTGGATGAAAAGTCCCCACAACCATGAGCTTGGTGAAATTTAAAGTAGGCAGTATTGGCTGTTTGGGTGGCGAGGTGTCACTAGAATGAAGATCACAAAATGTAACTACAAAAGAGGGAAGCCTGCCAGGCATTGCTAAACCTCTGCTTCTGAGTCTAGAGATTCTCCTGAATCCTTTATGCAATTAAAATTTCAAACAATGTGATCATCCCGAACTACGCCGTTGATGCAACACAGGAGTGAAATGCTGTGTGCATTTTCTGCTGTGTGCAGAATCTGTGAATCTGGAGTTTGGAGATGATTGTGTGCGCAGCAGGGGGCAAATGAAGCCCTTGGGTCAGCCAGGGGCCACCTGCACACACAGCCAGGCAAAGGGATTCCTGCCAGAGTCCTCCCACCTTCAGACACACAAAGGAGCAGGAGAGAATAGACACAGATTCCGTTTGCTGCTAAAACAACTGTTGTTAGGCTAAAATTCAAATTCAGTAAAATGTGGAAGTTTGGGACCACAGATTGGAGCTTTATGGGTAATTTAAGCATCAGTACTACTACTATGTTACACATAACCAGAATTGTAATTGTCCATAGAGTTTTAATCAAATTGACTAGATATTAATTCTTCTAAAGTTAATGAGTGCTCTTCTACTGATTCAATTTGAATCAGCATTGGATGCAAATATTGCTTTAATTTTATGGCAACTTATTAAAAAAACAAACAAACAAAAAAACCCAACAAAACCCCCCCAGAATGTTCTTAAACCTGCTCCCTTTGAATAAATACCTAAGCCTTTCTGGTTCAGCAAGAACCTTACCCACATATCTCATCATCACTGCATGTTGGATATTTCCCTGAAGTCACTACACTGGGGGCAGCTCAAAGCATTTCCTCAGCTGCGGTTTCAGATGAAATCCACATCTCTGTGTTTCTGCTGGTGCCTGTTCAGCTGGCACTAACGATGCAGGGAGCCCTGGGAAGATGCAAACACACTCTGGAATTACACATCCCCGTTTGAGAAATCTCAGCGTCTTAAAGGGGAGGATTTTCCTCAATCTTCACAGTTGGGAAGCTGAGACATAAAGACACAGGTTTTACCTGAAACCACCAATTTACAGCTGCACTTAGCCAGGTGGAGAATCTGACAGTCCTGTATCCTGCTTCTGCAACAGCCCTCCTAGGCAGCTGCATTCCAATCCTGTTTTACCATTTTAATCCCCTAATTCCATTTGTTATCCAGTATTGCTCAGACGTTTGAGAAACCCGGGTCTTAAATCCTACACATTCTTTGAAGTATGCCAGTTCTTATTGGATTGAATGATTTCAACAAAAAACAAATCTCAGGATTTGGCTAAAGGCTCTGATTTTTATTTTGAATGGTTTCTGCAGTGGCCATTATGATTTTGTGGAGCTGCATGATATTGCCAATTAAAGTGTTGGAAAAAGGCAGACACGATGCTGGGAGAGTTTTGCAAAGCTTGGGATGCAGAAGTTTTCCCCTTGCAAAACAGGTGAATGTTCCAAGACATATAGATCAAAGAGTTGGACACTTATTTCCTACTGTACCCTCTGCCTGGAAAGATTTGGGCAAAATGCTGAAGTTCATTTTGATTTTATCAGCCAAATTTTGGCACCTAGAAATTAAACTATGTTGAAAATCTCCTTCCCCGTCTTTCCTGGAGGTTTTGATGGATGTCTCATTTCTCTGAAGTGTTGCTCTTCCACTGATCTATAGATTTTGCATGATGAGTGTAACTTTATTTGGTTCATGCCATTTCTCAACCCATCTTTGATATATTTTTCTCTGAGATTGCCATGCCTTTACTTCCCCCCTGCCCCCTTGTTTTTCGCAAAAACATGCTTCATTTCCATGAACGTGCTACAGATTTCTATAAAACTCATGATCTTATATGCAAGTTTGTGAAATTAATCTGATCTTCTAGTTTGTCATTTCAAGTAGATACTTATCTTTTGCCAAATAAGAGGATTTTTACATGGTTTTAGATGACCTTTTGAAGGGTTTACTAACTTTCCATGGAGTGTAAACAAGTGCTCCTTAATGTTATGGCTTACTTGTCTTATAGCAGGTTTATCAACAACCTGATCCCTTTTTCCTGTAATCTATTTTTATTTCTCTTTTTGCCCACTTGCATATTTTGGGGGAATTAAGTAATGAAAATAGAGTTATTTTAATTTTCCTCAGCCAGCATTTTAAATTGTCTGATGACTTCTGTATCTGAGTGCCTGTTTGAAACAAAGAATTGGTGACCAGTCAGGCAGGAAGGGTAGTGGCAAACCCCAAACTGCAGACACATTTATTTTTAATTTAAAGAATCACTTTGCTTCAGTGGCCACATTGATTTGCTACCTTAATGTACAACAAATTATGAGCAAATTTAATTATCTAGTTGCATAATGTCTTTGTTATCTATAAAATGCAGTACTTCATAAAAATCCTGCAAGGAGGAAGCACAAAAATCTCTGACATTAATAGTCTTCGAAGTGCAGCTGGAAAAAAATTAATTATCCACTTCAATATAGTAATTGTTGTTTAGATATTTGTTCTCGATAATGTCTTGCCTATTTCCAACTATTGATAAATATTGTGTTTATATTTACATTTCAATGATGAAAAATGTTCTTGCAAAAGTCCCATTACCAATGATTGCACAGGGTCCTTCTTTTGCAGTCACAATGTGCTGACTCCCTCAATTAACTGATTTAAATGGTTTTCTGGTTCCACTTACCCTCAGGTCTCCTTATGATAATTCAAAACAAACTTGCATATATCCACCTGTTCCTATAATACATAGCCCACAAGAAAGCCTAAATATGTACTAAATATCTGGGTTGTGATGCTCTGCTTTCAAAGATGTGCAAAATTAAACATTTGTCCAAACTACTGAAGAGTTTTCTTCAATTAAAGGAGGAAAAAAGAAAGGAAAAGGATATCTCTAAAGAACAGATAAATTCTCAGAGAAATTAGATACCATCTGCATTCCTTGGCAGGTTTGTGTGTTGTGCACTTGAGGAAGAAACATTTATTTTAAAGTTCTGTGAGGTAAACAGCCCGTTTTAGCCTGAAAAAAAATAAAAATAGGAGCAGAAAATAAACAATAACAAGCAAAGTCTGCCTAAACGGTGGCTTCATGGTAATGACTGGAATGTGCAGAATTGTGCTGACAGTTCAGTCAAAACAGCCAGGTCGCAGGCTGTGCTGGGGAATGAGATGCTCCATTCAGTCCCTGCTCAGGAGGCCGGGCTGCTGAAACTGCTTTGAATTTTCCTTGTGATCTTCCATCGAGAGGTTGAGAATCAAAACTGCAGAGAAGGTAAGGAGCACAAAGAGAAAAGAAGCAAAACCTGGGAAAAAAACCCCAGATTCAGAGGCTTTAGGTTTTTTTCCCCCAGATTTTGCTTTACAAGAATGTTGCAAAAAAAGCGCCAGTCTTTAGGGGTCAAAGAATTGCTGAAATCAGTCTAGCTGCCCCCAAAATGAAAACGCAGACTCAGAAGCTAAATTTTGAGCTGCTGATTTTCTGTGTGTGTGGCCCTGATCTCTAGACAGATGCTTTATTTAGAAATGGCTTCAGTGATCTCCTGTTACCCACAATTCTGGACAGCAAATCTTTTGTTCATTCTGGAGCTGCTGCAGTTCCTCGTCTGAGCTAGTCTGACTGTCCAATTAAGAGGTGATTTCTTGCTGTTCAATGTGCCTGTTGGGATAATTTCTTCATAAAAATTAGTCATTCACAATGGCAATCTGTTGATTTGAATTTCGTAACCCTGGCAGTGTCATGACTGTCTCTGAGACAAACTTCTCACTCATTCCTCTGTCAGAAGTCACAATTACCTCCAAATTCTTTCCAAAGCACCAGCATATAATGCATTGCCTTTGCTGCAGTGTGCTTAGAGCAATAAATCAGGAGCAACAGTTAATGAAAATGTACTTTAAGGTACATAACTATATGAAAAAGGAAATAATAGGAGTATTTTTAGGTTTCTAAACTAATGATTGTAATTTCACTTTCTCTATGCTATCTCTTCTTCCTAGCCAGGGTAATGATCTGTCTTATCACTAAAGTGCCTCTACTAAATCTCCTGAAATGTCAAAAGAGAACTAATATTTACATCAGAATAATAACTACAATTACTTACTCACTTTTCAATTCATTTGCAGTCAATTATTCTGTAGTTCTAAGAGAAATAGAGCCTTACTGTAATACAGGAATGAGTTTAATTAATCCTTTTTCACATAGAGCAGACTGATAAATGAAATTCAGCCTGTAATTTAAGAGCTCAGGGAACCAGTGTGTTATTAAAGGTACTTTGAGTGATTGACAGTTTAATTTATTACAAAGAGCAGTAGTCTGTCTTAACTTGGAGTTCATTCCAGCTTTGCAATTAATGATTTCAACTGGGGACAAGATCATCATTCTATGAAGACTTTCCAAATTTTTTTTTTTTTTTAATTTTAGACTTGTTGGCATCACCTATCAATTACTACACTCTTTCTAACCCTTTATTTTGTAAAATGACTGAAAAAGAATGCAATGTATAATGTCAGAAGTGGTGCCAAAAAGTTTATAGGACCTGGAGAAGATGATATATTTGTCTAGGAGAATTTTCCTCTAGTTGCTATCATATTTTCATCAGGGAGGAGAAAGGGTAATTGGATTTAAATGTCAAGATGTTCCTTGTGAAGGTTTGAAGTCACACATCTATTTCCTGAGCTACAGTTTTTAGTTGTGATTATGAAAACTGCACCCACTTGTCACTGAAGATGACAGCAAAGAATTCTCCAGGAGTGAGTTAAATGCTGAACCATAACCTGAATCCTTGCCAAAAGCAGCAGAGCAGCACTGCAACAGACCAAAGAGAAATTATTCCACTGGATTTGGTAGATTGTAAGTGAAATGGTGATTTTACTAAGAAGAAACCCAGATAAAGCTAAGAAAGATTAATCCAAAAGCAGATTTCTGATTCAGGAAAACACTGATTCAGATGTTCAAGGCGTGAAGACAGAGCCACCTAGAGAAGGAAGAGATTGGCAGGGTTTTTCTTATCCCCTGGATTTTTCTAGATATTTAGATGCACACAGAATGAAAGATTCCTGAGACTTCAGTTGGCACTTGTGGATATATATAAAATAGCAACAAAATGGAGCTTTAATAAATGACACAGGAATATGCAGATAGCTCCTAATCCAACTCCCTTGGCAGCAGCTCTGTTCCAAGCATTTGACCCTTCCTCTGCTGCTCAGAAGGTGTTGGCATATCTTGACATCTGCTGAACTCAGAAAGGGCTTAAATGGCACAGTAAATCCTAATTGTAATTCAGTAAAACTGGGTGGGAAAGAACTGCCATCTTCCTTCACTGTCTGTATTGAGAAAGGGTGTCTGGGGTGCATCTTCTTTTATTTTAGAATCTCTCAGGCTTAGAGGAGAATCCAGGGGGTGCTGAAGTCAAGGCCATGCTCTGGGAATGTTTGTTTTCTGGCTGGGTGTGGTTACAGGTGTAAAAATGCTGCTTGCATAAGGACAGCGGAATTCCAGTTATGCATCTGTGTGTGCTATTTGTTATAGCAATGCTAGATAGACTTAAAATAGACTTGGCTTACAAGAAATAGGTTTTGAAGAGCTGTTCTCAGTATATTTGTTAATTTTCCTGTTCATAGCTCATTTTTTAAAAGAGGGTTCTTGCAATGCCTTAGGAAATGCACAGCTCATGGACACTGTTTGAGGCAATTTTAGCGCATCTCTGTCAGCCTGTGCACTCTGCTTTGAATATGCAATATCCCTGCATTCTCTTATCCTGATATTTTTTCATCCCTGTCCTGGGCTGTTATCTCAAATACCCAGCTGGGTTAAAGGCTGGTTTACTGTGAGTACTTCAGTGGGTGAGGTCATACCTTGGCTAACAGGAATGAGTGCTGAGCATCAGGGGAAGAATTGGGGACCAGTGATTGCCTGCTGGGTCAGACCATGAGGATTCACAAGGCAGAGGGAGGGAGGCTGCAAATCAGAGCATGGAGAGAAGCCAGGGGGACTGGTCCAAGATGAGGGAGTAGTCTGATAAAATGGGGGGAAAGAAGTGCTGATCACCAGAACTCAGTGTGGCCCTACTTTGTGTTTTCTACTTGGTTTCTGATCGATTTCTTCTTCTTCTGCTTTATCCTATAAATGAAGAGCATTTAGAAACTTGGTAGTGGTGGCAGAGCTTGGAAGGCTTGTTCCAAACTGCCTGATGTGTACCCTAGGATATTTGTGACAGCTCCCTGGTGGTCAGCTGCAGCTCCAGGAGGTATTGGCATGGACCTGAGCTGTTCACTGTCAGAAGAGCTGGGCTTAGAGTCCCCATTTGGGCTAAACCCCTCAGCCATTGTTGAGACACTGGTGGCCAAACTCCACGGCACAGGGGGAGCAGAGGCCAGCAGCTGGGACTTGCTGAGATCTGAGTGAACAGAATCCCTGCACTGCTGTTCCTCAGAGGCTGCTTTAGGGCACTGCAGCTCTTCTCTCCCAGGTTAGAGCCCATCGTCCCGCAGCACTCCCAGCTTGGGGAGGTTGTACGGAGTTCTCCTGCTCCCTGCACATCAGTGAGAGCTGTGCAGATGATCCTGTGGGCTGGGCTGGAAGGAGAGCAGAGAGCCAAGGAGAGCAGAGTGCTGATGTTCCCCCTGCTCTGCACCCACCGTGGGACACTGACACGTGTCCCCTCCCTGCTCGGTGTGGATGCACCAAGGCTGCTCTGTCACACAGCCTAATTTGACAGTTACAAATTTCTAAAGAACCTCAGGCTTCTGAGATACTTAATGAAAGCAATTCATAAGAGACACCGGGGTTGGGAGCAAGACCTATCAAATAACCTCCTATTGTTGATACTATTTATGATAGTGCTGTCTCCTGCTTTTACAGTGCCTCCCAGCCCCAGTGTCCCTGGTAATGAGAGGAATTTGGCATCACTAAAATTCAGTGGGTGGACAGTAATAATCAGATGATAGATTATGTGTGGCAGGGTAAGTATGTGGCTATAATTATTACCAAACACACAAGTGCAAATCCCAGTTCTTACAAATAGCCCTAAATGATCTTTCTTATCTGTACATCATAAGCATTTCCTTCTTCAGACAATGGATAATGAGAATAGTAAATTTTAGTCATTTTTATCTATGAATGAAAAACTGCAATCCCTTTTTATACCATTTTAGCAGTATGTATAGAGTGTAGCAACTAAATTAAAAATATAACTTAGAAAAATTTTACTATCACTGCATGACATCACTTTACATTCCCCTGTATGCCACTTCCCACAGGGCTGCTACTTAATTTTTTTTTT
>VWZN01019450.1:625750-636804 GCA_013396955.1 Regulus satrapa | reverse complement strand
AAGTATCTACCCTTGAATATCAAGATGAACTGTTGCTTCTCCATTTAACTTTGAATTCCTAGTTGGATGGAAACTTTGGGTTGTGGTGTTCAGATTTTTTGCTTGTTTTTTTTTTTTTTAAATTTTATTTTGCTTTTTAAATCTATAGATGACAGGGAAATTAATCTTTTACTTTCCTTTCAGTTTGTACTGACTTGGGTACCTTCAAGGCTGCTGTGCATTGCCAGGTTGTTTAGCACCACATTTCATATGCACTTAATCCAGTTCCTGAAGTTATTTCTAAAATCTCACCAGTTACAGGCAAATGAAGAAATTCCTGTTGTGCTGTGACTCATGAGCAGCCCTATGCAGTCTGATATTGGGACACCCAGGAGGTGTGACAGAGGAATATTCTTTCTGTGGTATTCAGTTAGGAAGGAATATTAGGAGTTAAGCTTTTGGAGAACAACCAGGCAGTTTAAATTGACTTAGAACGATTAAATGCTCATCCCCTCATTAACAGGGAGGAAATCCTGCGGATTCCTTTCCTCCACGGCATTTTTCTCCCGACAGAGCTAAGTACCTTATCTTAATGTGGCTGAGCAGGACAGAAAGAGGGACATGGAGCCTTTGCTGTCACTGAGGGGAGCTCCTGCCTGTTCCAAAGGCAATGCAGGGAAATTCGGGGTCAGGAAAGCAGATGCACATTTCAAAGTAGTTAGGGGTATATTAGTAATGTGAAAAACGAGTTTCACTTTCCTGGTAAATTTTAAAAGGTTTAATAAAAAGACAGTAGGAGACAGAACAAAGCAAAGGGTTAATTATGGCCGGGTGCTTGGAACTATGCCAAGAGCACTCTTTAAATACTTTTTCCTTTGCATCAGCCTGTTGCATATTCATAGCCCTCCATGCATATTCAGGAACCGTTTAGCATGGCCACTCCTTGGGTCTGCCTTTTTAGAGCACGTGTGCTCCTTGGTTAGGCAGTTTTGATTCCTCTCCTTACCAGTTTTGGTTTGGCTTTGGCTACGCTTTCCCCAGATGGTAGGAACTGATAATTAGCGTGTCAGCAACAGGGTCCCCCTGTCTGTTCACTGCAGGTTACCTCAACCACGCAGACAGTGCAGGCACACTAACTTGAACAGCAGAAAGAAAGACTGTACAGCAAAGCCATTTTAACATTATACATATAGCATTCCTCTTAATACTTGTGAAAACACAAGTATTATAAATGCATTTATACATGCATTTATAACAGCAAGATGATCAGAGGCTTTGCATGACCCGAACAAAGCACAGGCTGCTGACTTGCACGTTCCTCCCCTCCCCTGCAGGGGTGACGAGTGAGAGCTTGGGGAGCCTGGAGCCCTTCCACAGTCACTGTTCCAGAGTGCAGAGCTGGGGAGGCTGTGCTCTACCCACAGGTACAGGCAGAACTCCCCCCTAGACTGACTATTTTTTTTTTCCCCCAGTACATGGGGATTGCAAAAAAAGGCCTGCAAAGCCCAGGGAGCCGGTCCAGGAGGTCACTCCTCTGATAGTGTCTTTATTTCATCATACTTTATAAAGGATCACATGGCAGGCCTTGAGGCAAGCTGAAATTTAGTGTGTTTAAAGTTTTTTTTTTAGCCTTAAAACGTTTAGGAACAGCAGCTCTTGAGAGGAGGAGGTTATACCTGTGCTCTGCCTGACAAATGTCTCACCTAACCTGTGCCTGTAAGAAATGACAGGGTTTCCATAACCTCTGTTAGCTGCCTGTTCTGTTATAATTGCCTTTTGATGTATAGAATTTATCCCAATCTAAGTCCTTTTCACTGAAAATTAGGCCAATTTTGTCTTGTCGTCTCCCCAGCAGACACAGAAAATCATTCATCAAGCTCCCTCTTAGTAAGTGTTTTACATTAAGACAATTCATTTTCTGTCCTCTCCTGTTCTCTTTTCTACATTAAAAAGAAAAAAAGCTGAATCTCTGAATTTTCCTTTTTTTTTTTTTTTTTTTTTCCCAAAGCTTTTAGTGTTCTTGGTAACTTCCTTGAAACTGCCTGTTCTGATCTGCTGCTCTGATGGGCGGTGCCTAGAAGCCAAAAAGATAAAGATAAATTTCTCTCTCCAGATCTTCAGGGTACCTGGCTGGTGATTTAAACAAGAATCTTACAAGTGTCTCATGTGCTTGGAAAGATCCATGAGCCCTTCTGGCCACTGCACTAGAGCACTGTGGGGGAACAAGGGAGCCCAAAATACATTTTTGCTCGGGATCAGTTAGAGAATATTCTTGTTTTCTATCACACTGTTTTTGCTCCCGACATTCAGGAGCCAGTGGGAGGCTTTGTGTCCTGTGTGCTGTGGAGATGTTGCACACAATCAATAAGTTATGAAGTTCACAGTACTAAAATGATTGAATTTCCAGCCATGCTGGCAGGTTCCTGCTCTTGCAGTTATTATTCCACTGAGTCAACATGTCAACAAATGGTGAAATAAATATTTTAAGGCATGCTTTATTTTTTCATAATTGTTGTGACCCCCATTTTGACTGACAGTCTTTTATTAACACTGGGGCTGAATAAAAGCATTCAGTTTTTTGCATTTAGGATATTAATCACCTTTAGTGATGATGGCTTGCTGTAATTCCCAATTGACCAAACTGTGCTGTGACATAATTTGTAAATTATGGAGATAGAGATGTACTTGAAGAGAAAAACTTTGTGTAATGAGGCAGACTCTGTTATATATGTAAAATCCCACCACATAAGAGGGAAATTCACTATGGAAATGAGGTCCCTTGAGATTGCTGCTTTCTAGACCAAAGTCCTTTCCAAACTAAAGGCAAAATTTGGCTCCATGCTTATACTGGTGCATAGCTGTAGTGATACTTGAAGTTTGAAGTGTAATTATCAGAAAATTGAAGACTGTGTTTTTGAAAGATGCTTCATAAATGACAAAGGAAAAAAAATAAAAAGACCTTTGAGTTGAAGTTAGAGGGAATGTTTTTTCTGGCTTTGTCCCAGTGTTATCAAATAAAAATCTGTAGCTTTCAGAGGATGTCCAGCTTTTAATGTTTGAAGAAATTAATTTAAATACAAATTTAATTGCCAGAGAAAAATGTTACCAATTATGTAAAGGAGAGGTAAATTAAATAGAACTTGTTTTTTATGCAGGAAGGAAACTTACTCTCGGGTTTTGTGGTATTTCGCAATAATTCAATCTGTAAGAGCTGCTTTGAAGCAGCACAGAACTCAGTGGGGAGGAGGTTGAACCTGGATCCAGGCGGAGATCTGAGCTGGCCAAGGTGCTGAGGAAGCTGCACACTCTGCTCTCAGCAGGAAAGGTTCCCGTGCCTCCAGGCACGCCCTGAAGTACACCCCACTTTTTGCTGTGCTGGTTTTTCTCTTTGATCAAGCACTGTGCACACCCTAAAGCAACCAGCAGCGAAGCGTCTCATGGTCAGAGGCTGAATAAGGGTGAATCCCCTTGGTGGCACAGCCCTGCTCTTGGACATTTGTCCATTGCACTTGGATACACAGCTGCCATTGGGTTGTTTCACTTTTTTGCTCCTGGAAGATCCAGGAAATTCCGAGTTGGGTTTCTGCTGGTCCCACGTCCTTAAAACAAGCCCTGGTTTTTGCAGTGCCTGTGGAGGTCTCTGCCCATTCTCTGCCCCCAGGCTTGTGCAAGGCTGTGCAGTTTCCCTTGGCCATGCTTGTCTGGGGGCTTTTTGCAGGCTGAGCTCTGAGTGGAGACCAGGAACAGAGGGAGTATATCTCTAAATGAAAATAATTCTGCATTTAAATTTCAGTTCCCTGGATTTAATTTTGAGTTTTAGCATTGCTGAGTAGTCACACTGAATTTGTGACTCAGTGCCCCTGCCCATTGCCCTCCCACCCCTCTGATTTATTTCCAATACCATCAGCCCAGTTTCTCTAATTCACTTTCTTATCTTGGCCATGTTTTTAACCAGTGTCAGCCAAGGCAGCATGTTTCTGTCTCTGGTTTCTTTTCTGTAAATTGCAAGATGGATAAATTCCCCTTTGCTGATCATTTATCCAGTTTATGATAGACAATATCCCTGGTAATACCTTAAGCAGAAAAGGAATCTGGTTTGCAGTGTGCAGCAAACAACTTGTTTATTTATTGAGTTCATTTTAATCTCTGGATCTGTGATCATAAACTGCAATGCAGTTTTTTTTGTCTCTAAATTAAGGCAATTGTGCTGTTGGATTTATGGAGAGATTCAGTTAGATGCAAATTTTTGTTTGTTTTGTTGGTTGATTCTGAAAGCTGGAGAACTGTGGATAAGAAATTAATACAATTTTTTTCTGCATGTGAGGACTGTTAGGATGCCTACTCTCTTAGGGAGAAGCAGAATTCACAAGTCTGTGGGTGAGTTTGCTGACTGCAGAGAGGTAAGGCAATAAAGGTTGAGACTGAATATGTTTCTGAACACTTTTTGGAAATATTATGACGTACATCCTTTAGCATCAATACATTCAACTTTAGCTGAATTTACAAAGGTAAATTTACTACTGTAAAACAAAGGAATATTGAGATAATATAATACCAAGATTTTATGATCAGAGTTTGTATATACCCATTATGTACTGTGTTTTCAGCAAAGTCTGCTGATACCAACAAGATATAAAATAGAAGATGGATTTGGGCAAGGGAGGATATTTTTTATAAAGCTCTGTCTAATATCAGGAGGATTTGAAATATTTTTGCCTTTGCCTCACAGCAAAACTCCCCCTGCAGAAGTGATCTGGCAGTTCCATGTGGCCAGGTGTTTTCCTATGTTGCCATTTTCAGCTGAGCTGTTGCCACTGCCTTTGGACAAACCCTGTGTCATGGCAATGGTGAATTGAAATTTATTTACTGCAAGAGTCCTTACTGAGTTTTCAGTGCACCAGAACAGGCTAAAAGCCTGCACCAGTTGCAGGGACTGAGATGAAGGGCAGTAACTTATAAAGCTTTTGTAATCCAATTATACTTTAGCTGTGTGCTTTTACAGTCTTCTTCCCGGGCAATATATTTAACAGCCTCTGGAATTTATGATACATTCCAATAGTGTATCACAAAGTTTTAGAAAACACTTATGCTAAAGCTATCCTTTTTCTCAAAGTTGGTGTTATTTCCTTCCTACCAATGACTCTCTGCCATTTCCATTGCTGCAGTTTTATGTCTGACAGGGATGACTTGTTCCCCTAAGGACCTGGCTGGGCATGCATTGAGGTTCAAGATTCCTGTCATATGTATATGCTAATGTTTTAATCAGATGAATTCTCCCTCCCTCATTTTGCCTAATGAATGTTGACCTTTCTCTCTGCTCCCCATCTAGTAATATATTTAGATGGGAAGTATAAATCTGCTTAGCAAATTAATTGCTCATGTATGTCTGCCATGTGATGTGTCTCCCTTCCAGTATGAAGAAATGTTTTGTTTAAACAGGAAAACAAATTCTCTAGCATCTTTCTTTCCCTTTTCTAATGCACAGAATTAGTTAATCCAGCATGGTTACTATAATACACAGCCATTAGTGTGCTGTACAATGAAGATTCAAAGTACTTAATGTAGTAGACCAATTATTTGAAAGTATACTCAACTAAAAAATCTCATTTGATGCTTGGAGTCAAAGGAGTCAGTTTGCATCCTGTTCAAGTGTGGATGCTCTGCATCTCCCAGTTCTCTGACTGGTCGTCAGTCTTTTTGGTTTTGACTCTTCCTGCAGGCCAAACCTCCATCAATCAAAAAAAAGGGGCAGAAACACTCCCTTGTAATATCTCTGTGCATGGACTACAATCTTAAGCTCACACTCTTCCACCCTCATTATGTTATAAATTTTTCTGGTAACTGACAGCTGAATAAAGTATATTCTGAAAGTATTGATTCTCATCTTCAGGATGAAAATGACACCAGTACCTTACAAAGATCTGATGGAGCACCAACAGTAAACATTTAGCTCTTTTTAGAGAGCATTTTTTAAAATCAGGGTAGTGTTTATCATGCAAGCCATGCATTTATTAAAGGCTAGGTTTTTCCCAAGATTTTGCTTTAAGGCATCTTCTAAATGTGGCGCAGGCTGAAGGTGAATTTTCAGTGTGTTCTCTACAGGTACCTGCTGGGCTGAGTGTCCTGGCAGAAAGAACCAACAAGTGGAACAGAGTCTGAGCCATGATTTATTTATGAGCAATGAGTTATTGAGCCAACTGTCAGTGCTGTGTCACTGGAGAAGAGGGCAGGCTTGAGACAGGTGTAATATTTGCAATAAACATTTTAACAGTATCATCTATGTGCATGAATATTTTATGTTTTGTGTGTCTGATGGTGAGGGTATCAATGTTAGGATTAAAAGACTTGACCCTACTCTTGCCCCTGCAGAACCCCTATAGATCCTAAAAGTTGTTCTGACCAGAAGTTCTGCAGTGAAATGCTTTGAAAATTATGCCAAAGAGGGAAACAGGCCAAAGGAAAGTCAAGGCTGTGCATTTTGGGTTTTAAGAGCAAGGTGAAGCAGCTGTGAGCAAAAGCTCCTTTAAACAGAGATTGACACAATCCTGGAAAATTACCTTTACCTGGAGCAGTTATCAGTTAATCCAAGAAAACCTGTGATTCTGTAGAGTGGCTTAATGGACTTCATGAAAAGATCAAGGACAAAATGACAGATGATTAGTTTGTTATGACATATATTTGTCATCTTGTTCAAGAAGGATGCTGTCTATTATTTGCAACATAAGAGTTGGAATTTATCAACAGTTTTAAAACAAATGAATAAGCAGTTTGGAAAGGGTGTAATATCTTTTATATCAAGCTGAGCCTGTGATCCTGGAGAGAAGGTGGTAATGAATGGATGAAGAGTGGAAGTTCTGAGGGTGTGAAGAAAGCAAAAAAGTGAGATATCTACAGGAGATACTTTTAGAAGTGGCTAAATCACACCAAAGCAGATGGAATCACAGGATATGCTGAATTAGAAGTGACACAGAAAGATCATCCAGTCCTGGCCCTGCACAGACACCCCAACAATCCCACCCTGTGCCCGTGGGTGCTGCCAAACTCTTCCAGTGCTCTGGCAGCCTCAGAGCTGTGCCATTCCCTGGGGAGCCTGGGCAGTGCCCAGCACCTTCTGAAAGAAGACCTTTCTCCTGAGGTCCGACCTGAGCCTCTCCTGATGCAGCTCTGTGCTGCCTCCTCGGGCGCGGCGCTGTCACAGGGCAGAGGTTGGCACCTGTCCCTGCGCTGCCCCTGCACGATGCTGAGGAGCTCAGTGTCCCCTCAGGCTCCTTTTCTCCAGGCTGAACTCACCAAGTGCCCTCAGCTGCTCCTCACTGAGGGCTTCCCCTCCAGACCCTTCCCACCCTCGTGGCCTCCTTTGGATAGCCTCTAACAACTTAATGCCTTTTTTATATGGTGGGGTCCAAACCTGCACAAAGTACTCAAGTATTCATAAAATGAGTTACACACTGGTATTTCTGCTTGAAAGGATGGAGTTCAAGCTGTTTGGTTCATATGGCATAATAGAGATATTTTTGTTCTTTTATTCAGCAAAAAGAATGTTCCAGGTAAAAAAAGAAGGAAGAATAACAAAATATTTTGACTTTACCATTAATGTCTTCTAACTCCTCCAAAATCCATATTTTTTAAATGTTGTCAGGAAAAAACCACTGATTTTAGGTACTATATAACTACTAATGGTTTGACTGTGGGTGGGTGCACATCTGTGTGTGTGCAAAGGCATCTCCTGTCCTGAAAGCCGGTATTTCTGATGGAGGGTCTGACTAGGTTGGCACTTACAGACGGGAGCTGTGTAAATATATTTCTTGCCAAGGCAATTGTGATTACAGTCCCCAGTAATGGAAATTTCAAATAAGGGATTAGAGATTTCAGAATAACTTTAAATTAGAAATAAAGTTGGCCAAGTTAATGGCTTCACTGTCAAAAGCAGCCATCTTCAAAATTACGAGCAACAAAATGGTTTTGCAGATTTTAAAAACAAAAAAGGAGTAAGATTCTCTTTTAAATTCTATCTCCTGTAACTTTATGGTCAATGAACAAGACTGCCAGTCAGTTAAAAGAAACAGAAGGAGAGATAAGCAGCTATTTACAGATAGTGTGATAGCTGCACATGTAGTTTCTCCTTTTTGAAGATACAAACCAATCAATGCAAGGATTGTGGGGAACTAACTAAAGAGAAGGTTGCCACAGATCCTGTTAAAAGGAATATTGTCAACAATTCCTAATGATATTCTTCAGAGATCAGTCCTGGCTTAACCCTGCACATTCTGGATTAGTGACACGTGTGGAAGGAGCAGACGTGTGAGGTTTGTGGGTGCTGTGAGGGCAGCGAGGTGCTGCAAAATCACCTACAGAATTAAGAGCACAACCTGGCTATTTTTGCACTCGTGGGGTCAAACGTAACTTTATGTTTTGAGTGCAGGTCCTTTGGGAGGGCTGCAGAGGCAGCAGGTGTGCTGGGCTGGGGCCAGGCGGGCTGGGCAGGCGATGCAGTGACACAGAAGGGCTGGTCTGGATCAGCTGGGATGGTCCCCAGAGGGGCTGGACAGAAAAAAATAGCTTCAAAATGGAGCTGAGAAAAGGGCTGTATTTCCAGATCAGGAATTTTCTTTGAGATGAGAAACCGAGGACTTTGTCAAAGTTTTTGGATTCTGTGAGCAGGTATACATAAAGGGTTTGAAAGGAGGCCAGATAGCAGGGTCTTTGCAGCAGGGTTAATTATATTAAATGATATTAATATCATACTGCAGAACCACTGTTGATCATCTGCAGAGGTGGAAGATATGGTTTTCCCGTTTTTATTCTGCTTAGTTAGTTTTTAAAGCCTTTTGAGCTCCAGACTCCTCTGTGTTCTCTCAGCCAGGGTGTCCATTAGAGGGTTCCCCAAGCCTGGATACCTTGGTTAGGTTGCTGTTACCTATGCCACTCTCCTCTCCTCATGATTACCAATCCATTTCCTTCTTACTGAAATGCTGCTCTGAGTTACTGCACTCAGAGTCAGTCCTGTTCCTTTTTCCTCTAAAGCTCACCCCCTGCCATGGGTATTTGTTTTGTTCAGGCTCACATGTGCTGTGCCTGAGCTGTGATACTGCTTGGTGGGTGTGTATGTGAGGATTTTTGTATTTAGCACCAGGGTATCAGAGCTGGAAAAGTCTCATATATTACAGCTTTTTTTTTTTTTTTTTCTGGGTGGTATAATGCTAATTTTCAAAGTTACTACATGAGGCTACTTTGCGTTAATTTGCCATTGAATTCCCATGCTTTGAGCTAGGAGCTTTAGGAAGCACAGACCTCAGTATTAAATAAAAACCTATTCAGTCTACTTTGACATCAGCTCCCCATGCTGCACAATGTTCATTTATTTTTTAAGCTACAATTTCTCCTGTAATTGTAATAGAGAACAATGCTGCAAAACTACAAAGGAATGTCACAAGCAGGCAGGGATCAAAGTGGCCGCCTATCACACTCTCAGAAAAAGGTAAAGGCTTGCCTTGAAAGGTGCCAAAAGGATAGAATTGGCCATTGCAGTCTGAAAAGCACCTGCCTCTGTAGTTCTTTCTTTTTCCTTTCAGGAGAGCCTTGAGTGGCTGAAAATTCTAGCAAATTAATTTCATTCTATTATCTTAGGGTACCTATGGTACTCTAGAAAGACTCATTACAAGATCAGCATTTGTGTTTGCTTTGCATGTAGTTGAAAAAAACCATCACAAAAAGAAGGTGGTCACATGGTTAGGAACAACCATATTAAAAGATTTTCGGGAGTTAATTTCCCATTATATGAATATTTTTCTCTTCTCTTCATTACCCCCTCAGAACCTATTAAAAGTCCTAATGAAATGGCAATTAATACAGCATGTTTGGATTTACATTGGCAAAAATTTCACTGAAGCTGTGGAAAACACTAATTAGTCTCCTGTGGTGGCAGCTTGTGGCAGTCTCTGCTGTTTTGCTGGAGTGTCCCTGGAAGTGCTGCTGACAGAGCTGTCTGCACTCTGGATCTATTCAGTGTGAAGGACCTTGGCTATTCCTGAGCCCTTTGCCAGGGATAATATGGACTCTGAACTCCTGTCTCTGTTTGCTGCAAGGAAAGGGCTGCAAAACCCATCGTCTCTTGCTCTTTTAAAACTTTTTTTTGGGAAAAAAAAAAAGATGCAAAAAACAGCCCAGGGTTTTGGGGGTTTTGTTTGTTTGTTTGTTTGGTTGGGTGGTTGGTTGGTTGGTTGGCTGGTTTGTTTTGTGAATTTTAAGAGATCTTTGATGTTGTGAAATTTAATTAACTGGGGTGATAGACCATGCATTTATATTTCTGGTCACCAATGAGCAAAAGAACCCTCACTCTTACAGACAGCAGTCCAGGTTGATGTTGCCTGGGCACCTGCTCAGGTGCAGTCGGCTAGCAGGTCTGGAAATCTCCAGGCTTGTTCCGTGCCAATAAAACTTCTCAAAAATTCAATTATAAGAGGACAGTCTTTGGATTGTTAATGTGAAACTTCAGAGAAAATAAAAGAGTTTTAAGGGAAAACAATTCCCTTCCAGCTTCAAATTTACCATGACACCTCCAATATTTAGGTAGGTGTGCACATAAATCTCTTCAAGTAGAGGTCAGAGTGTTAAAACACCTGCAGCATAAAGTGCATCTTTGGTGCCAGTGGGATGATTTCCAGAGGCTGTAGATCCTTGCAGCTGCTGAAAGGTTGATGAATATACAAGGTGAATGGTGTGTGAAATAGTCAAAATAAAACTAAACACATTAGTGAATTTTACTTATTTTCCTGAATGCTGACAAATTTGACAGTGTCTGTTGCACATATTTTATTAATGTGCTCACAGAGACAGACTGAAAAATAGATGTGATGAAAGGAGATACAGTGAAACCTCAGATCTGTGGGCCAAACTAAAAGAATGCAGTTAGTGCCTTCTGAGCTCAGTCTGGCTCCTTTCTGAGCCCCGAGGATGCAGTGGCCTCACTCAGAACAACATTCTGCTTTCCTGTGAGTGCCTGTACCGTGGTGGATGCTGCACCCAGAGCATTGCCCTCTGTGCTGGGACTGGCAGGATTTAAAAAAAAAAAAAAA
>VWZN01019450.1:605178-625710 GCA_013396955.1 Regulus satrapa | reverse complement strand
AAAAAAAAAAAAAGGTGAAATTAGGAGCTCTAATTTAGCAAGATTATCTCTGGGAAGCTTCTGTTTGCACCCAGCTCTGCTTGCTTGTGTTGTAGGGAAGTCTTTGAAGGCGAGCACAGCGCAGCTGCTGCCCGGGAACAGCTCCCAAGATGTTTGCTTTGGTAAAAGCAAACAAAAGAAATGGACTCTTTCTAAAGAGGGGGAGTATAATTTTATACTGGATTATGGAGCTCCAATTGCTATCCAAATATATGAACTATTTTTCTAGGGATTGTGCATTCACCACTGCTGCCAGCTTTGGATGATGGGGTTTTTTCAGCTCCACAAGTGCTCTAACAACATGTTATAAACACCACAAGCCACAAGAAAACCTTCAAATGGTATTTGCCACCAGAGACTCCACACCTTACATTAGTTTTTCTGCCTGGGGAAATACTTGCTATTTAATTTCTCTTTGTTTGGTTGTTTCCTTGTTTTTTGTTTCGTTTTGTTTTGTTTTTTTCATTTTAAAGCATAGAATCAATTTTGAATGCAAATTTCTAAAAACTTAGGATAACAGTTTACAGATTTGTAAATGACTATAACCCTTTCCAATCTCAATTGATGATCATAGTCTCTGATTTTTTATATCCTGTATGATGAATCTTGAAATAGGTGACACCTCACTTCGTTACCTCCAGAAATGTTATTTTATATTGAGGAATTTTCAGGTGACCTCATCTCTTTGCTGCAGGCTTAGTACACGGTATTTCCTGATATTATTTTAAGATTAACATAATTGATAAATGATTTCCTTGTACATGCTGGGGAAGGGAGCTTGTCAGATATATGTGGGAAGGGAGCCCGGCAGGGTTATGGCAGGCCCACTTTTGGCTTAGAACCACTCTGTGAGCAGTTCTGGCTGTATTCCTGCTGTGCTTTCATGGCCTTATCCCCACTCACCTTCCTTTCTTCCAGCAGTTTGTGGCCAACACAGGACACTTCTCATTTGGCAGCTGCTGTGCCTATTGTGCAGATTTATCTCTGCAGCCATGGCTGTGAGCGTTTTTATTGGCTGCTGTCAGAAAGACTCACACAGTCTCCATCCTTGGACAGCCTCGGTAAGTGGGAACATTTCCCTAGCATAATAGTAATAAACTCCTCTTTGAGGATTTATGATGAACATAAGTTTTGTGCCAGTTTTCCATCAGAGCATGAAGCTATCAGGGTAGGGGGAAATGCCATCACGTGAGCCACAGTATTTTCATGGCATCCACAGGCAGGCACACAGCCGCCTGTCCCTCCAGTGGAACAGAGCACAATTACACTGTTGACTTATTTCACACATAAATTGTGACCCATGTTTTAAAGCAAGCTTCAGAACAGAGGGAAGAAAGTTCTGTGCCAATGACAGCTGCTGAAAATTGTGGTGCCAGCCTTGGGGCTGCCTGGCTCCTGGACCCTGCCTGGCCTGTCCATTCCTCTGGGAGTGTGTCTGGTACAGCAGCGGAGACTGTTGTGGGAAAGTTGTTATTCAGGGATTTAGGTCCACCACAAAACTTCTCATGCCCTTCTCAACACCTGGGTAACTCTCAACACAGCACGGCTTAGTTAGTTTATACCACATGAAATGAGGCAATGGGAACTGAATGCAGATAACCAAAAAGGAACCTGGCAGGTTCCAGGAGTCAGAACTTCCAGATCTATTTCTACTTTTTCCAGGTATTTCCTGTGCGATGCAGTCAACAGTGTTCACAGCAGTTCACAACAGTGTTAAGCTTCCTGAAAAGACACTGTACAACAGGGCTGAAGGGTTCCTCTAGTTCAAATCCCCCCGTCACAGGCAAAGTCCCATCCTACCTGGCCTTGGACACTTCCAGGGATGAGCAGCTGCAACACCTCTAGCATCCTGTGCTGACCTCACCACCCTCAGAATAAACAATTTATTTCATTCATCTAATATAAATCTCCCCTCCCTCTTTTAGTTTAAAAACTTTCCCCTTGGTCCTTTCACTACGTGCCCATTTAAAGAGTCCCTCTCCCTCTTTCAATCAGCCCCCTTTAAGCACTGAGCAGTGGCAATGAGATCTTCCTGGAGCCTTCTTCTTTTTTCAGCTCTGGGGGCTGGTGGCCAACAGACCATGGTCCAACAGGTCCATGTCTGTGTGGTGCTGGAGGCCCCACACCCAGACCCAGCTCTGCAGATGTGAGGGCAGAGGAGAGTGGGAGAACCATGTCAGTCATTTTAGATGTTCACAAATTGTTGACTGAAGGAAACCAAAGTTTTTTCCCTCCCTAATGTTCACATGCAGCAGAGAGACTTTGTTCAGCTGGTGTTTAAAGTGCCAGTGACAGGCTGAGGTCTGTCAGACTTCATTTGGAGAGTGCCCATGGTTGTGATTAGAGAGCAGAGTACTCAGAAAATATGTTGTGGGGTTATTAGAAGGGACTTACTTTCAGTGTCAGCTCTTGAGTGTAAAGCCAAGTGACAGACTAAAAGCATTCAAAGCAGCTTGTGGTTAATTCCACCTGCCAGTAACAGCTTCTTCATTACAAGGAAAAGGAGGGAAGAAAATACAAAGAAAGCCTCATATAATATTCCTATGAGTTTCCAAGCTTGTTTTCTGTCATACATAATTGCAGTTATCAGTTTCCATTTATAATCCTGTAATTCACTTAGTGAATGTAATTCCTGATTTTTTTAGCAGCAGTAGGGATTCTGACTGAAGACTTAATTTTATGTTTTGGCCCAATTCTAAAAAGGCATTTTGATGCCTGATTCTTTTAAGAGATTTTGCAGTTGTTTTTTACAATAGCTGCACATGATTAAACCGAACATGCTGTGGTAAGAAGAGTTTTGATTGCAAGAGGGATTACAATCTCAGGAAACACTCTGGGAGCACAGGGAAAGACAGTGCTGCAGTAGGCCCTTGTCTGGCATTTATTTAGTTGTCTTTCTTGGCAATCTCTGAATTTATCTGAAATTCTCTCATCCTACCAATTACATTTCATGTCCAGTACTTGTGACTGACAAAAGCTGGTAAGAATTGCAATTCTCTGTATTATTTCCCTGTTACTTTTGATGCTATGAAAGTTCAAAGCTTTGAATGAGTTCTGACTGTACTTTGTCTGCCTCAGAAGTTCATGGAAAATATTGTCATTGTTTAAAACACAGCCTGAAATTTGATGTGCTCCTGGCACAGCTCGGGTAGATTCCTGACCTTTGAGATGAGTAAGAGCAGTTTTTCTTCAGTGTCTGCAGAGCAACGGGGCAGGGGGGGGCAGCTTTTTCCCAGGTTGTTGCATCATGCTGTCCTTGGCACAGTGCTCATTACAGAATCATAGAATCGTTAGGCTTCATTGC
Organism: Regulus satrapa; assembly: GCA_013396955.1. Classification (NCBI taxonomy): domain Eukaryota; kingdom Metazoa; phylum Chordata; class Aves; order Passeriformes; family Regulidae; genus Regulus; species Regulus satrapa. The sequence continues at coordinate 622,367 of VWZN01019450.1, read as the reverse complement.
AAGCAAGGGAATATTACTGTCTCTCCTATTTAGTTATGGCTTTTCTCTTAGCAAGGGAAAGCTTTGAACTGAAATGTAGCAATTTAATTGCTTCTCCATTTCCCAAATTGTTTCTAATATTTATTTTTAGGAAGAACATTTAAAGTAGTCATACATCATACTTGAAACAGAAATATCAGAAGCTTTGAGGATTACAGGTTTCTTAATTCAGAGAGCTTTCACTTTCTGTCTCTAAGAAAGGAGCTACTTGAGGTGACTGCTGATTCTGGGACTTGGAAGAAAACTTGAAAGCACTGCCTCTTGGGCAAACTGGACAGAACAAATCTGATTTACAGACTAGCGCTGGATTTCTGAAAGCACTTAAGTAGTTTAAGACCACAAGTACCATTGACTTGAAAGTCAATAAGATGCTTTTGAGAATCCAGTCAGTTATTTTGTAACATGTGAATTCTCCTGCAGCAAGGGCAAGCAAAAACTGCAGTTCTGACTGCCCTCACCAAATTACATCCTCACCTTCAGCTGGATCTCCTTACACAGAATCATTGGAGGTCGTGCCTTTAGCAGAGCCAAGGAAAGGTCTGCTCCAGCAGTTTAAAATCTTAAAAGAAAATATCTAGAACACAAAGGTTTCAGCACAGGCGTGGAGATTTGGAGGAAATCTATATTGGTTATTTATAGGCTGGAGTTGTGTTGCTTTGCCTTTGTGGGTAATTCTGTGCTGTACTGCTCTCAAAGACCAACATAAGGTACCAACAGAATTATGAGTTGTGGTGAGTTTTATTGCTGGTTTTTTTTTGTGAGGGCTCATTTTGTCTCTCTTTAGGCAGCCAATTTAGGTATTTTCAGTAGGCTTTTCATAAATTCAAGGAAGAAGGAAGGGAACTATTACAAGGTGTGAACCTTCCTTTGGATTCACGGTGTAACAAAGCACAGCAATGACAACAGAGTCATGGGCCATCTTTTAGTAGTGGAATTACCTTTTTTTTTCTAAGTAGTGACTTAGAGCCAGCACTAACAAAAACCATATTCCTGGGTAACAAGAGTGCTGGAAGGCAAGCTGCCCTCTGAATCTCTGATAGCAAACACAAGGTTTATAATCACTGCTGGTGCAGTTTGTACTCATTTTAATGTTATACCAAGTGGAGAAAAAGAAGATTCACTGTTCCAGGATGATACTTAAGCTTTTGCTGTATTTAATTTTTATTGTAAATGTAGCCATAATAGATGGTGTGTTTTCTCTCCCTGGGCTGCCCTTCCTTCCCTGCTGTCATGCTTGAAAAATGCAGGAAGTGTCACAGCTGTCTGCGTTGCTGTGCTTTGACAGCTTCTCCATTTCTGCCCATGAATTCTTATTTGTGCACTGTAAACACAGGTATTTAAGTTTGCATTTTGCTCTTATTTAATAATATTATTTATTTATAACTCAAAATAAAAAGTACTGTATCAGGTCTCTGTAGCATGCTTCCAGACTACTCAGTGAAATTTCAACTGAAGCAGTAGAAAACATGACGAGGAGAGCATTTTCCTCCAAACCCATTACAGCCTTTCCAGAAGGGGCTAAAATTAAGATTGGAAATGTGTCTCTTCTTTCTTCCTTTCCTAAGAAGAAACCTGATTGTGTTCCCAGTCTAACAAACCCATCTAATCTTTGTAAGTCTACCAGCTCTCATTTTTCTTTTCCTAGTCCTATAGTATTTTCTGCTCTTTGCTGAAATGATTGTCCAGAGGAGGTAATGAGTTTTGTGGGAGCAGGAGGCTGCTCAGACATTCAGTAATGCCAGCTCTGGTGGCAGCTGCAGAGGCCCGGGGAGAGCTGGGGGGCTGCAGGGGGCTGGGGAAATGGGTGCTCTCAGCTCTGCGGGCTCTCCTTAGCACAGCACAGACCAGAGAATGCATTTGCTGATGCTGGGAAGGTTAACAGCCCCGTGGGGGTGGCTGCCCTGTGCTGTGGCTCCCTAACACCGAGTGTGGCAAGAGTCTGGATAGCTCTGTACCCTCAGTGTGTGTGTGCGCACCCTCCTCTGGCAGCCACACTCGGGGCTGCTGCTGTCCCGGGTCAGCTGTGGTCAGTGACACTCTGCTTTGGTCCCATACATTTGTCCACTTGCTGGAAAGAGTTTGAGGCTGGGAGTTTGGATCAGTGCTTATTTGGGCCTTTAGTACATGGCAGGGTTTGGTCAGAGCAGCTCATGCTCTCGAAACCTTTACCTCCCGTCCTGTTCTGCCAAGGGCACTGCTGGCTGCAGCTGCCTGCCACCCTGGGACACATTTCCAAACCAGTGAACTCCTTGGAAGGTTTATTTGGGTGCCTGTCCTTGTCTCTGGCACAGGCACAAACAGATCCGTGTTGCTGTTCTCAAAGCAGAGCAGATGCACTCTCATGGGCAGCACCTCAGCAGCGTGGTCACAGCACACAGGGGCTTCCAGGGGCTGCCTCTCTGCCCTGAGCACGTCGCGTTTGGTGATGGCCTTTGGTCACAAAATGGTTCATGTCTAGTTTCCCTTGTCTCCCCAGGGGCTTGCTCAGAGATGGTTCCCCTCCCTCTGGAGCTCCTGGAAGGGCTGAGCTGGTTTTGCTCTGGGTGCCCAGGGCTGGGCCTGTCCCAAAGGCGGTGCCAGTGCCCGTGGTGCTGGGCAGAGCCAGGGAGGGCTCAGGGCTGAGGGGGACAGGACAGCCTCAGCAGGGGGTGCTGCACATCTGCTCCACATCTGCCCCACCTGCAGCGCAGCTGCGGCTGCAATCACCTGCTGGCCAGATCTTAGGGCTGCTTAGGACCCAGCAGGGTGAGCACCTCCAGCCATGGAGGTTCAAAGTCTTTGCTATTCACCACAAGTCCAGGGCAGCCTCCTAGAACCATAAATGAGCCTTAATTAGATGGCATAAAATTAGTACGTGAGAATTCTCTTAATTGGGACACCACAGAGGATCCCATTATCTCCCTTAAAGGAAAAGTAATTTATTCTGTAGAGCTTTGAATGCACACGTGGTAGGAAGAATTAATGACAGATAAGTCTAAAAAGGCAAAATAAAAATATAAATTAATTTTATAAAATATTCACTGTGTTTAATTTTTTTTTATCTTGCATTTTTTGCCTCCTTTTGGAATAGTTTATTTGCTAAAAGACAAGAGATGAGTGTTTCTTGCCCAAACCACACCTGGTAAAACCCCACTTTGCTTCTCAATACTGACCAAATGTTGCCATTAAGCAGAATATTTCATATTGCTGTCATGCTCAAGTAGCAGCTCTTGTCAATTTTTGTCATTAAACAGAATTGTTTTCCCTGAGGAAAAGCCAATTAAGAGAACTCTGGGTGACAGTGAGTACTCTGCTGTGCTCCTGATGCTACTGATCATGCAACTGATCCCTTTGCTGACTGTTCAAGACCCTAAAGAGGCCCAAAGACTTTATGAAGAGAGCTCAATTTTCCATGTATGTGAACACATGCAGAAAAGGAAATAATGAATTTTTCATTTTGGATTTATAACTGTTTATTCAGACTTTGGGTTCATATTCTGCCTATCATGCAAGCTAAAACATGAAGGAATAATGTTCAAATATCTGTTATTAGCATGTGATTAATGAAGCAGATGTGTAGAAATCACTGCCCTGATGTTTCATATGGCAATTAACAAGGCAATGATTCACGTTCTTGTATGAATTGTGGCACAAGGATTGGAAAGCCCAAAGGTTTAAGATCAGAGATGATTATCTGTACTGTATTTCTGAGTAACAGAAGGGACCAGTTGCACACAGCCTTATAACAACTTGTTTACTTTCACTGTGGAAACTACCAGATTTTTCTACCTTCAAAAATTCTTTTATTTGAAATGTGATTTGGTAGGAGAATGGAAAAGTTGATTATGAGTGGAAAATTGACCTTTTGTTCTGAATTTAAAACACATTTCCATCTTCTGCACAATTCTCATGTTTTTTATTACCAAAATCAACATTATCTCTCAACAACAGACAGGGCGAATGTGATTAAACACCCACTCACTTGGAACAAGTGGTATCTTGATTCATTTAATTTAGAACATCTAAAGCTGTCAGTGACTTGCCATCTGCTGAGGGTACCTGCTGCAGTCTGCAATGCCCCCACAGCCACTGGTCACATAAAGGAGATCAGCTTCCCTCTTCCAAATAGGAAAGCATTTGTGTAGTTTTCACCTAGATAAAAACTGGGCAGCACAAATTGCCTCAGAAAGTGTAAATGAATTGCTCTCCAAATCAAATTTGTAATGCCTCTGAGTTAGTTTATCAATGCTATGGTCAAAAGAGTAATGGCATTCAAAATAGACTGGGTATGCCCACATGAAGGTCTCACTATGTGAGTGTTTCTGAGAGACTTGGGCCCCAGCTGCCTTGTCATTGCTCCTCCCAAAGTTTCTAGGTGGGCACCAGTTGCAATTCATGCTAGAGGATGGAAGTTTAATTTTTTTGGTTCTGTTTTGCAAACCAGGCATAGTCACTCTGGCAGGGGATGGAGTTTTGATAGAGCAGAAGAGCCTTGAGCTGCCCCCTTCCCCCACCTCTGGCATGGCTGCTTTGAGGGGCAGGTGCTTCGTGGTATGGGAAGGCGCTGAAATTTGCTTTCTCAGCTGCATCTTTTATGTAGATAAGCACAAAATATCAGTTCCTAGTTTTATCAGCCTGGCACCTTTCACGACTGTTGTGAAAGGCTTTGGATTTCTGTAGTCCAATATCTATCCCAATTTGCACTCTACTAGAAATTAAAACCAGCCTTTCCTAAAGAAGTCTGAATTGGTAAAATCAGTGCCAGTAATAAAACAATTAGTTAAATTCTCTTTGAAATAACCTATGGAAGAAAGGTAAGAATACTCTTAAATGGGAAATACAATGCCAGAGACTGTTAAAATTCAAATAAAACATAAAATATAGCCAAAAAAATTACGTAATGCTGGTTAATGATTTCTGTTCCATCTATAGCTTGGCATCAAATGCTGCAGATATAAAAGAGCTGGCAAAAAGTCCACAAAGGTAGCAGAAGTCTTTCCTCTGGCTTCAGTTTGCTTTGCAGCAGAAGCTGATTCTTCTGGGGTATCAGGTATACAATCATTTATTCTTTAAAATACCCAGGAGTTTTCCATCTTGCAGTGTTAGAAATCTTGGCAGGTTTAAGATTTTTCTTTGTAAATACATCTAGTGCAGATTCAAGCATTTTTCAGATTAAATTTCCAAACTTGGCCTTTATATGACCATGTAGCATCTTGGGAAAGAAGGAAAATTATTTTTGAAATAGTAGAGAAAGTACACGTGGAATGCTTTCAAAATCAGCTCAGCTTCTCAGAGTGTAGGGGAAAAGACTGGTATTTATGAGTTAAATTCACTTCCCAATTCCTTTGCAGAAGTATTTTGGGTGCCTTTAGATTTACCATACATAAATTGGCACGGTCAGCATGGAAAATGCATTCCTGTTAGTTCTCACGTCACGCTTTTACATTTTTGTCAAGGGTCAGGAGCTCTGCTTTATATTTTTATCAAGGTCAGGAGCTCTACTTGGGGTCTCATTCTTCCACTCCTCTGGGCTATGCAGCTGTGGGGAGAGCAGATGTTGGCACTTGGGCACAGTTCAGAGGCATCTCGTGTTCAGAACATGAACAATTTCTGCACTGCTTTTCTACCTCCCAAAATCCTGCCCAAAGGCTCTCTGTTTTCATCTTCCTCGTGGCTCTCCACAGCCTTCCCACCCTATGAAGGGTCCCTGGCTGCAGGGTGGTTGTCTGGAGTGTCCTGGGTGAGAGCCGCAGGTGCTGCTGGCACTCAGGTTTGGCATAATGCCCTGGAAAATATTTCACTTAGGTCAAAATTTTAGCTCTAATTGTGACACTTGATTGTTTGGAGATCCTCTATCGTAAAGAAAAAGTGGTAATGTAGGGGGAAATACCTTGGCTTTCCAAGGAATTTGGAAAGAAACTTCTGCAGATAAGATTTGAGGTGAAGGATTTAGTAGCTCTGAGCCCACTCCCTGGTGGAAGGAACAAGTGATTTCCCTTTGCTGTAGCCCAGGTCCCCTGTACAGGAGGACAAACCCAGCTCCTCGGACACAAGGCTGGTCTGTCTCTTTGGTTTAGGCTGTGAATTCTCAGCTGCTCTGTGCCTGCACAAATGGACCCAGCTCACAGCCCCTGGCCCCTGCTGTCTCTGCTCTCCTCTTCCTCTAGTAAGATCCTGAAAGCATCGTTTGGGAAAAAACACACGTGTTGGGAGTCTAAATCACATTTGACTGGATAAATAGATCCTCCAAACAAGGTTTTGTTCTCAGGTGTACTTTTGTTCTCAGGCTGTGTGCTTTCTCACTCCTGGGACTTTTCTTTGGGGCATTGATTCCAGCTGAGGGTTGGCTTGCAGGAAAGTCAGAGCAAAGCGGGGCTGGCCATGGCCTGGAGTTTTCTGTCTGAGCTACAGCTCTCTGCATTTGCTGTGGTTGTTTCCCCTGTGTTTCTGTATTTCTGGAGCTGTGCCTGTTCAGGTGTTTGTTCTGCAGGGCAGGGGAGCAGGGCAAGCACAGGAACTTTCCCAGGGAGCGTCACTGGGCTGCGCCTGGTGGCTGATGCTGCTCAGTTGACCTTCCCAGCACTCTCACCCACCTTGCTCTCCCCTACCTCAAGAGAGCGCTGTGTTTGTCAGATTGCTACAAAATATCTATTTCAGAGTGCTGTTTGTTTGCTTATAAAAGAAAAATAAATTGTAATTTTGATAACAGGTTTAAAAAAAAATTCCTTAAATAAAAATGTTTATTCTTATCCTATCAGTAGAAGTGTCTGGCTAAGAGATTTTGAATCAGTGAAATGATTCATATTATTGGTAAATTTTATCACTTCTAGAGCAGGGAAGAAAGTAATTTCCATTTTCTTTTTAGCCTACTGTGAGCCAATTTGCTTTGAGGTTGATCTATAGGCTAAATTGTGGGGAGTCATGCTGCAGACTGTTTTGATGGAGAAGTGTGTGTGGGGAGAGTTAAAATGCTTATCCAAATGTTTAAACTCCTTATTCCCTTATACCTTCAGTGCTGCATCTGGCACCTTTATTTTTAATCAGTTCTCAGTGTCTCTCCTGCACAATTTTTACTGCCTATCAAGTAATCAGAAAGGTTTAAACATCATCTGATTCTGGCTCTCCTTCCCAACATCTTTACAAAACAGGTGCCCAGATCATAGAATCACAGAAAGGCCAGTGTGTATTAACCCATCCCAGCCCTGTGTAGGGACCCCTCCCACTGTCCCAGGTGCTCCAGCCCCAGTGTCCAGCCTGGCCTTGGGCACTGCCAGGGATCCAGGAGCAGCCCCAGCTGCTCTGGCCACCCTGGGCCAGGGCCTTCCCACCCTGTCAGAGAACAATTCCTGCATCCCACGATCCCAGCCAGCCCTGCCCTCTGGCCCTGGGAGCCATTCCCTGGCTCCTGTCCCTGCAGCCCTTGCCAGTTGTCCCTCTCCATCTTTCCTGCAGCTCCTCCAGGCCCTGCAAGGCCCCCCTGAGCTCAGCCAAAGCTTCTCCTGTGCAGGTGAACACTCCCAGCTGTGCCAGCCTTTCCTGCCAGCAGAGCTGCTCCAGCCCTCTGCCCATCCCGGAGCCTCCTCTGGGCTCTGTCCAGCAGGCTGACAGATGTTTATGCAGATGTTTGTGCTGTAGTCTGGAGACTGGGCAGTGCTGCTGTGGGGATGCTTTGCAGTGCAGTGCAGACCTTTCACAGCAAATCAAACTATTCTGTGCTAAGGGTTAGCTTTGCTTTTTAATCATCTGTGAAAACCTCTGGTGTCACTTTTGAAAGAGGCCTGCATGCCAGGCCTCTACTTTAGTGTCTGACTGTTCCCCCAGGAGCAGTGGGATACAGGACTCCACTGAATGAACCTAACAGGGATCCCCCCTATTTACAGGAACCTTCACTGCACCCTCTTTCTGACACCTGCTGCCTGAAATTGTTCCTTCCATGACAAATGCTTCTCAGAAATTCTTTCATTTCACTTAGATTTGTTTGCTGACCATGTAATTTTTTGTTTAAATTGGTCCAATTGTGCTGTTTGCAATGCAACCACTTTGTTTATAGGTCTTAATTCAAGTGACAATATCAAGGTAGTAAGGCTTAATAACTGATTCTCTTGGGGGAAAAAAAATAAGCAAAATTAAATACCTCATAGAGTTCCATTCAGTTCATTTTTTTCCCTACCATTTGAAATTATTTACACTGCAAACCTCTTTCATGGGGGGAGGAAGAAAAAGGGTCAGATAGGGGAAAAAATTAAACTATTAATCAAGGGCACAGAATTAATTGCAAAAAAAAAAAAGTAATCAAAGTATATGCAAGATGAGAGCAGGATAAAATGACAATATACAGCTGAGGAAAACCAGCTGGTTTTAAAACAGTTTAAAAAAATGATAAAGCTGTATGTACATGGTTTTATGTTTGTGCAGCTGCAGAAAGCTTTAATACCAAGCCCCAATTTTGTGCTCAAGGGTCCTGGTTAGCTCTTGTAGCATTCCTGAACTTCGCTGGATGCAATGCCAAGTCTGTGGGGCAGATCCCAGAGAGGGAAGCAGGAGGTTTGCAGGTGGGTGAGATGGGGCGAACCCCTTTGCAATCAGCTGGGCCAGGGGAGGAGAGAATCTGGCCAATGCCAGGACCTCTCACTGAATCCCTGTGAATAAAACAGCAGTCTCTTGGCTCTGAAGGAACCAGATCGCTGCCCCGCTGCTGGATTTTCCTTTTCTGTGTGCTCCTGAGGGATGCAGTGTGTCAGCTGCCCTTTTCTCCCAAGAGTATTTCCCTGGAAAAAATTCAATGTGCTGCTGTTCAAATGCCTGCCTGGGCGCTGGGATAACAAAGACACCTCACCAACAAAGGAAGTTGAAGCTTTTCATCACTTGCATGTAAAATTCAGAAATAGGAGAGAATAGCCATTTCAGAAATGGCTCTCACACCATGTGGCATCTTCTTTGTATGTCTAAATCATTACATTGCAGTCTGCACTGAGAATATCTAACCTATTTGCATTTCATTGTTTATTTTGTCAGTATTTCAGAACTAAATCCAGGAAGAGTTCTTTTATTTCAGCATACTAGCAAGTTCTCACACCACTGATAAGAAATACTTCAAAAATAATTTAGAAAAATAATAAATTTAGAAAACTAATTTAGAAAAAAATTAGAAAAAAAGTCCTTTACAAGAAATAAACTCTTTTGAATATCATAAACATAGACTTGTAAGTGTTCCTCAAGTGCCAGACTCTAATGTTGATGTCCTTCTTACCAACTCATCAAATGGACTTCCTCAATCCTTGCTGCCATTTCATTTATTACAAGGGAATCAATATTAATTTGAGTATAGTTTGGTAATATACAAATGAGTATCACAATGTACATATTTTGCATGGTAAACAATTATGGAAGCAAAAAATATTTTCTGTGCCTCTGTTCCAAAATTTTATGTTACTTATAATTCAGTACACGAACCTTTTAATACAATGTCAACAAATTGCTTATGAGCCCCTTGAAAGCCAGTCCAGTTTAATAATATTAGATGACAAGAACTTTCATAAAAATTAACTTCAATATCTTTCCTCGTTAGTGAAGGCATGTCAGACATAAAGAATTCTGTAATTGCTCTGCAGGAATATTCTATATTTGTTTTTAATCAAGACATTTAAAAATTAGGTCCTTTTCACTGGTGGCAGTTATTGAATAGCTATTCAGGCCAATTTTATTATATTTCCTCCACTTAGATGGGTAATTCACCAAACTGTGGAGACAGTTCACTGTGTTCAGGGATTTGCTATTTAAGTAATCTGTTTTTATTTGGGACATTGCAGACTTACTGCAAGCTCTTTGATCATCTGGATTTTGTTAGTGATAGTTTTACCATGGATGCTTTCATGTCTGAAAGAAAAGGTCTAAGAAAAAGACCTTCACACTCACTTTTTCATTCCTTTCCTCTACCCGGGTGCACCCATGTTACCCATGGAGGGAACCCCAACGTTGCCTTCTTTTAAAATGCCATGAATAATTAACTTACCATAACAACTACATTTAAAGAATTATCTCTATCAGTAAAGAGGTTTTTTAATTTCACAGGAGACTGAAACAAATACAGATGCCTAGGTTTGGAAATTTGCATGGCTGTGGAAGTTTAAGGCTTTGTCCTGGGATATGAGTTTTCCTTGGTGGCTCCAGGTTGCCTGAACGCTCTTTTAGCAGCTCCTCTCTATCCTTCTCTTCTGACACACTTTTGCAACTTGCCATGTCCTGTCACTATGGCACCAAAACATTCTCTTGCCACCAAAACCTTTTTACTCGGGTAATTTTTATGTCAAGTTTCCTTTTTCTCTGAATTCTCCTCTCCTCTTGCTGTTGTCAGGGAGCTTCCTTGTCAGAGGGGCTTGAGGCTAAGGTGCCACGGGGAAGGACTGAGAGCTGCTGGGTGTGGGCAGTGGGGAGAAACAGAGTGAGAGAATGGAGAATCTCAACCCCACCTCATAAAAAAATCTGCTTTTTTGTACCATCAAGCTGCATTCTTAAGAGAAGTGAAAATATCTGGTTGCTGTGGATAAGTTTAAAAACTCAATTCTCTTTATGAAATATGTTTTTGGTTTTTTCTCATGTTTTTTTTTTTTCTGATTTTGGTTTTTAGTCATGGGGTTTTTTTCTGTTTGTGGTTTTTTTGGATGTGTTTCAGCTTTTTGGGGGTTTTGGCTTGTTTATTTGTTTGCTTGAGGGTTTTGGTTTTTTTTCCTGGAAAATGCAAATGGTTTCCTCAGTAAAAAAATGCAGCCCAACAGACCTCTGGTCTGTTGAGTGATTCACTACTTCCTCTCTTCTCCTTGAATTATTGACTTAGTACCCAACAGACATCCCTTCAAATGCAGATTTCTATATACCAAATTTTTACCTGTATAATAATGAAAAGAAATATGACATTTTTGGGGCCTACTCCATTTCATCTCTTTTATTTGTCATCGCTCCTGGTCCAGCCATTGTGACATAATCTATAACATTCTTTTACTTTTGAATGGAGTACTTTTGCTGTTGACCCAACAGAGATAAATATCACCCTATAGGGATACAAGCAGGTGTGAATTCTCAAGACCCCTTTCATATCTGTAATATTGACAGGGGTTGCCCTTCCAAAGTGAAACTGTGATTCAATTTCTAAAACAAAATACCTTTAAACTGATTTTAGAGAAATGAGTCAATAAGAAAGGAAATAAATTAGTGGACCTTACTCTTCTGTACTAGATTAACTCTTTCCTTTTTGGCTAAGTCCAAGATGATGGGAAGTGAAGAGGCATCTGCATTACAGTTTGTGATTTTTAACTGACAGACAAGGGGCTTGTGTGGATTTAATGGAATATATGAATGCATTGTGTTTTGTGTCACACTGAATTGTGTATCACACTCTTGACCGGATTTTTAAATGCAATTCATTAGAGAGAAGTCAGGTTATTGATAAATAGGAATGACATATTGTGCTAAAAATTAAAACTACAGAGTAATAGGTAGAAAGCTGAAGACACACATCTAAGTGAATTTACAGACTCTTTTTGCTTTTCCTTCAGGAGTAGGACAGCAATCTCTACCATTATCTCAAAAGAGAGATGAAGAGAAGACTGGGCTCTTGTCTCTCCATGTAAATGACTGTCATTAATACTATCCATGTCAAAATTCAGCAGCAGCAGCTGTCCATCCAGGTAGCAGAGGGAGCAGTTCATTCTTTCTAAGAACCACTCCTACAGTTAGGGGACATAGAAGACATTCTCTAGTTCCTTTTATACTATTTGCAAAAACCTTTTTTTTTTTTTCTTATTTATAAGTACTGCTATGAGAAAGGTGAAGGACCTGCTAAGTGTGCTGGATGATGTCTAACTCCCAATCACACAGTTGCAAATTCTGCTGTGGTGGTTGGGGTTTGAAGCCCTGTGGACAGGGTGTGATGAGAAGAGGGGAACTGGACACTCACAGTTCAATGTGAATCAAGAAAATGCCAATACTTTATTGCACACAACTTTTCTTTATACAGTTTTTACAGACCTCGTGTCTGACTCCACTTGGTTAATAGTTTTCTTGCCAATTACTCTATTGGTTAGTGAAGATATTTTACTTGTCTATCAAATCTCTCTATATTTGGTTACTTGGTTATTTTGTCCACTGACTCCCATGAAGCGGATTTCTTGTTTAATGCAGGTGCAGATTGGTTTTCACCCTGGAATAGGCTGTTGTGTTAACAAACATCTCATTCTCAGGAAGGTTTTCACATGGGAACTCACAAGCCACTCAGCTGTACACAGAAGTGACAAGCTGGCTATTAATGTAGCAGAGCAAGGCCTGATTTTATAAGTATAATATCAATTTTCCTCTAAAAACATTCTCACAGTGTGATAAATTCAGCCATCACCTGGGGGAATGCAGGTAACACAGACCCTCAGTGCATTTACTGACAGAAAATGACCGTAAACACCTCAGGGAGGTGTTCCCTGGGCTGGCCAGAACAGTTCAAACACAGTGTCAAACACTTACTCTCCTCCACCTAAAAATAAAATTTGTCTCTTGAATTCGGTTCTGTCATACTGTGAAAACCAAGAGCCAAATAATGCATGGAGCCCAAAGGATCTGCCTGTTTCTGTGGAAGTTGCTCAGCTCCAGTTATGACAGGGAAATGTAAAAGTGAGTGAATGGATGCCTGTAAACCAGACCCAATTGAAACAAAAATGGAGAACAACGAACCATTCCTCAGATTTGAATGCCTGTAGTGTTTTAAGAGCTGATTGTGATGTTCATGCTGTCAATGTGTTTCTTGGGAAAAAGGCAAGGAACGCAGGAAGGAACACCAGGAGAAAGATTTCCAGTGGGATGTACATGTGCACCTCATTTCATGCTCAGCAGTCCCACAGAGTTCTGTGGAATTTGGAGAACTCCATCATGAAGAAGAAATCAGGGAATAAATAGATTGATCAAAGTATGTGTTGAAGCCTGGGAGATGTGAATCGCTGCAGGAAAATTTGGGCTAGTTTCTTGAATTCAGATATATCACACTCCACTGTGACTCCAAGAATGGAAAATAATACTCAAAACCTAAATCTGAAATCAGGGTCCTGCAAGGCAGAAATTTTCCCAAAGTGCTGAGCCTTTAGGACTTAACTAGAGCATTCAGACATGAGCAGCTCAGAAGATAGTTTGATTCTAAAGAACCTAAATAAGGATTAAGGTACATAAATTTCCTGTCTCTAAAATGGGATTCTCAAGTGGCTTTATGAAGCTAAGAATATGTATAGGAAATCTCTTTTATCATAAGCATATTTCCCTTATGGCACATTTCCTGCATGATCTCTAGAAACTGTTCTATTTTTAGGTGTGTTATTTAAAATGTCTTACTGATGGCACATCTAAGCATTGCTAAAAACCTCTCAAGTGCTTTAATAGGAATGATTTTAAAGCATTTGTCTGGCTTAGTTGCAGCTAGAAATAACTGAAATAAGAAGCCATTAGGAAGCTAGTCACACTTCCTTGAAATTGATACTAAGCTGTTCATAACACATTCTAAACAAAATAACATTTTTTATTTGTTCATTATAGATTGTGCCTTAAGGAGAATGGATTTTATTGCAGTAAACTAAAATAGTTATGCACAAAATAAATACATAATGAAACAAGGAGGCAGAAGAAGAATTCTAAAGACCTAGACATGTAAAAGTAATGAGACTGGCTTGGTTGATGTCCACGAGAAAATCTGAGTGGGAACCTGTAGTTAAAAATGTCTTGGTGACGTGTGGAACTCCGAGAAATTGAAGCACTGGATTACAAGAAAATGAATATTTGAATGCATTTTGTAGCTACCTTCTACAGTTGTCTTTCAATTCTCACCTCACTAATGCTTGTTATCAGCAGTAATGCAGACACGGCTGCTGGGTGCAGACAAGCCCCCGAACACGAGGGGCATGTCTGTGAGGGCTGCATACACAAAACAAGACAAGCAGTGGCTTTTTCTGATGTCTCAGTGTCATTGCGGCGACAACATGACACCATTGTGCACTGAAAGTGCTGTGGAGTTTTTAAAACTGAAATTCAGGAATATCAGAGTGCCTTGCTGAATTCTGTCGACAGGTGCTGCTGCTCTAATAGCTCCTCCAGTAAATCTGAGGGTTCAGGTGCTCTTTTCTTCCTCTTGCTTGGTTAGCCTCTGTGCTTTCCAGTCCTGCCTTTGTGCAAGCAGGTGATGCTCAGCCCAGCCCACACATGGCACTTGCCTCTCTCTTCATCCATCTCTTATTAACCTTTAGTGACTCACCACTTTTGCATGGTCACCCCAGCTTTAGAAAAGCAGCCCAGTAACTTTATATTTTAGCCAGTGTAGGAATGTAAGGCTCTGCTGGCCGAATTAGCTCTGTGCATGGTGGAACCCTGCTGGCAGCAGGGAAGGCTGCACTGTTGGAGTGCTCCCCCTGAGGAGCTGGACACTAATGTCAGTGACTGATCCTGAAGGTGTTCCCAGAAAGTGAACAACATGGTACAGACCATTTACAGAGCAAAGAACTTTTGTTGTTAGCTCATCCTTCCAAGTGGTAAAACACACTACATGAAGTAGTGCTGGCTCTATATGAGAATCCTAATTACTGCCCTGTTCCTTGCCAGATCATGGAGTGACAAAATGCAAAGCCCCTGACTGTGCTGCTTCTTGCTTGTTTCCTCAGTCTCTGAAGGACACTCACATTTAGAAATCATTACAGGTGTTCCCCAAAACTGAGGAAGCCCTTCAAAGTTTTAAACTTGGACAGTTGTGTTTTATTTGAGGCAATTACAAAGTGGTTGAGTTGTCCTTAATTTTTTTCCCCCAGACTCAGAGGTTACACTTTGCTTTGATAAAGCATTTACCAAGTATTGGGTTTCCTTTCAAATGCAGCATCCGTTCAGACCCAGAGCAGGTGGAGACTCATACTCATGGTAGTCGTGTCATGTGGGACATGGAGCAGTAACCAACCATCCTGCTGTTCTTCTGCGCTAATAAATGAGGAACCTGTGGGTAAATTGCAGCTTGTGGTGCATGATCACGGACATTGTAAACAGCTGCACCGCAGTTGTCTTAGCAACAGCCACAGCCCACAAGCTAAAGAACAGCTTCTTAACTCACAGGAGGATCAAGAGACAGTGATGCTTTGTCTCCACGTGGAAAAATACATACATATTGTAATAAGTCTTCTTCTCCCCATTAGAATTAATTTCTAGGTAAAGCTGGTGATAAATATACATTTTCTCTGTTACATGACCAGCCTGCATCCTCATACGTTATGGGACACTGAAACCAAGAGGACACGTGCACAGTAAACCTACAAAAAGCAAAATGAGCTTATGCTACCTGACTGAACAGAAATGCACTCTGTACATACCAAAACCATCTTGCCAGAACCCTGCTGAATTGCCTAGAGAGAGCTCGTCAGGATTGGCCTCATTCACAGTTGGCTGGTCCAAAGGGAAGACTTCCTAACTGCTTCTGGCTTTGGAGCAGAGCTGTGTGTATAAAATGAACTTTTAGAACCCACTCACTGTGAGTGAGACCCACTGAAATGAAATAATTGATATAGGCAGAGAAAGTTGAATTATCCCATTGCTTTCCTAATGCATGTTTTTAAAGACACTGATTGTGTAATGCTGACAGAATGAATTGGGCTTGGAGCCGTGTCGCTGTGCCTGCTGCAGCTTTGTGACACAGCAATGTCTGTTTGCTGTGCCTTTATCCTGCACTGAAAGGACAGTGATTACTCTATCATGACGGGATAATTTTCAAAGATTTTACTGGGGATTATTAGTTTTACTGCTCTAATAAACATGTAATTAAACAATGCCTCTGTATTATTGGATCCTAGTCTACTTTGTACACAATGGATTTACAGCATGTCAGTAAATATTGGAACTGTGATGCAGTAATTAAGATTTACATAAACCTTCTCTGGAAGGAGAATGAGATATTTTTACTGTGAGACTCAGCTGAACTGGTTGGAAAGTACCTATTTTGTTCAGGTACAGCAATACCTAAAAGGTTTTGTTCAAGATTTCAGCATAATTGGCACTTTGAGGGGTTGGAAGTTCTTCTCCAAGTCAAGGCAGCCCTCCCTGACATAAGCCAAGGCAAATGAACATCTAATCTTCAACCTAAGAGATAACCTTGAAACAGGAGAACATATTTGGGAGTTCTCTTCCTCTCCTGGGCTGTTACTGCTTTACTCATTTTGACGTGCCCTGTAGTGCCGAATGCTTTCCACCAAAGGACTGGAGCTGAGACACTCAAACATGACATTTGATTAAAAACACCACATCCTTCATTTGAAGTGGAGGACTCTTTTCGTGAGGAATAAAAAGATCCAAAAAGATATTAAATTGTCAATCAAACAGATAGGGGTTTAGAAACCATACTTTATGGAGTAGAGCAGACTTGAGGCTGCTCAGGGAACTAGCGAGTTAAATCCCCAGGGAAATTGCTGTGGCAGGTGCTGGGTCCATCAGTGCTGTCACTTTTTAAACATCACCTCCTTAAAGGCAATGGAGCAGCAATTCCTAAATGTCAGAGGTCCAGCAGGTGAGGCAGAAGAAGGTGGCTTGGCTGGTCAGGAATCTCCTCTTGGAAATTAAGCAAAAGAGGAAGGTATACACCCAGTGGTGGCAAGTACCATGGGAAGAAGACAGAGATGCTGGTCACCACCACTGGGAGAAAAATCTTTGCAGCCAAAGCTCAGTTGGACTTGAAGTTGCTAGAAATGTGGGGGAAAATAAAAAATTAGTTTCTTCAAATATATTAATGGCAAAAGGAAGCGCAGAAATAAAATTTTCTTGTACCAGGATGAGGATGTTCACCTCACAAACGGGGACAGGGAGAAAGTAGAAGTGTTTATTGTGTTCTTTGCCTCTGCCTTCAACATGGATCAGGAAACAAGGGGGCTCAGTGCCCTGAGCTGGACGATCATAACTGTGACAATGATCAACTCCCAGTTGACCCTGAAATTGTGTGAGATCTGCTGCTCCAGCTGGATCCTTACAAATCTATGGGGACTGATGGAATTCATCCAAGAATCCTCACAGAGCTTATGAGGTTATTGAAAAAGCTTCCTTGATGATTTTTGAGCAGTCTTGGGAATCTGGAGAGGTCCCAGCTGATGGAAGCTAGTGAATGGTACCCTGACTTTCAAGAA
>VWZN01019450.1:552717-604669 GCA_013396955.1 Regulus satrapa | reverse complement strand
CCACTGGAGAGCGCCCAAAGGAGGCCACGAGGGTGGGGAAGGGTCTGGAGGGGAAGCCCTCAGTGAGGAGCAGCTGAGGGCACTTGGTGAGTTCAGCCTGGAGAAAAGGAGACTGAGGTCACACCTCATTGGGGTCTTCAGCATCACCTCAGAGGAACAGCTCTGATCTCTTCACTCTCCTGACCAGGGACAGGACCTCAGGAACAGCCAGAGCTGTGCCAGGGGAGGTTTAGATTTGGATATGAGAAAAAAGTTCTTCCCCCAGAGGGTGCTGGGCATAGCCCCAGGGAATGGGCACAGCCCCAAGGCTGCCAGAACTTCGGGAGGGTTTGGACACTGCTCCAGGGATGCACAGGGGGCATTGTTGGGGTGTCTGTGCAGGGCCAGGAGCTGGACTGTATGGTTCTGATGGGTCCCTTCCAACTCAGCTTATTCTGTAAAACACAGAAAATGCGGCTCTTGACAGATCTAACGTGTCCAGGCTCGTTTGTTTTAAGTACTAATCAGCCTGGCACAGTTTCCTTAGCTGGGTAAAACACCTTAGTGGTGCACTGGCTATGTGCATATTGTGGTGCCCTTTAGATTAGGTGATTATTTAACATAATATCATATAAGCTCCTCTGGAGAAAGGTTAGGAGAATGGATCCCAGCAATTCAAAATGATGAAGACATCAGGGCATTGTTTATTGTGCAGCTGGAATGATTCTCCCTTTGAAGCTACCTGGGGGGAATGGCTGAACTCCAAAGCACTTTGCAGGGAGGTGGTTTGGAGGTGCCACATGCATTCCCACGGGGGGCAGCCCTGACAGGGCTGAAGGACATGGAGTAAGATGGGAGCAGGGCAGAGGGCAGAGTCAGTTTTGTGTTTCCAGGCACAGCAAGCCGCTGCAGGGTCACCCTCCCTGCTGGGTCCCTGTAGGCACGGGCCACACGTTTACTTTAAAACCAAGTCGGCTTATGTGGAGAAAAGACTTATCCAAGTGTCCATATGTATTTTCCTGCCTCTCATACCTGTTGAACCCACTAGTCAGGATCAGGCAAAAGGAGCAGGAGGGATCTGAGCAGGAATTACACTCTCAGAGCTTCATGGAGTTGGCACCTGGGTGAGAAAGCCCAGCAAACGCCTCTGCTCAGGGAAGGGGTCACAGCGAGCTCTCATAGAGCCAGATAGTGTGCAAGAATTTGCAATAAAAAATGGCTTAAAAAATGTCCCAGCTGCTAGAAAAGCTTCAGCTGACTAGCTCAGTTTTTTCTGTCAGTGAAGACACAAATCTGTAGGAAACAAGGGTTTCATTAATGCTGGTGCTTACAAAACTGCTCCTTATACCTCAGGCCAGGCTGAACAGACTGAGGCACAGAGAGGAAATTGTGTGTTCAAGGAAATTATACTGCTTTAATTAAGATATTATCTTTGGAGATTTTTGTTTTTAATAAGACATAAGCACCAGGGATCTTCAAATTTACCTTTGGAATTAAATGATCTCCAGAAAGACATAATTCCCTATATGCAAGGTCTTAACTATGTTTTCTCAGTGATCCCGTAGCACTGTTCATAGGAGTGAAATCACAACTATTTGTCAGGTTTTCCAGAACCAAGAATCTAAATTTAGATTTTGAACGGATGGCTGCTAATTGTTGTATACAGCTTAGATGTTTTTCTTTGATGACAGATATGTATACTCTCCTTTTTGAGGTACCACCTCTCACTGATAGTGGGTTCAGTGTCAAACCTGTGCAACAGAAATTATTCTGGTAGGAGGAAAATGAGACTTAGAGTAAATATTATGGAACATTAGGCAGCACATAAATTTATATAATTTTGATTTCTGGGTTGTGCTGCAGAGACATCTACCCAACTAACCAGGTTTTTTCCTAAAGTAATTTTTGTTCTCTGTCAGACATTGACATCAGCATTATAAAATAATTTAACTCTTTTTTTTTTTGTTAAATTAAGGTGCTTCAAATATTTTTTATAGGTAGTGCTTTGCAAAATCCACAGAACAAAGGATGTAAGTGCTATATTATGCTAAAAATGTGAGGTTTATACTAATTATACTATAGATTCAGTCCTTGACGTTTCGCCATAGGTCTTTCTATAATACTGCCCTCCTGGGAACGGACTCACTTGGCACCTGATTGCACTAATTACCACTGAACTTTAGAACCTTTAATACAGTGAATATTCAAATATTTAACATGCACTGATATTTACAGGATGAAAAGGTGGAATTTACACAGAAATGTGAAATCCAATTTCTCTCTATAATAATGCCAATAACTTAGAGTTAACCCTTATTAATATTTAGTGCAGCAGTGAATGCAAGCAGCTACCACTGGAATGTTATGATTATGATCAATAATACCTCGGCTCTAGGTGAATTTTTGTGCTCCTGTTCATTCTTTGTGTAATTTGACATGGGAGGGAAGGGAGCACTAGTGAACCAGTTTATAAATATCCAAAATGCTAATTGACTTCAGGGGTTGTGAAAGCAAGATTATTGTAATGTCTAAATATAGGCAACATTTTCCAACCCTATCACTAATATAAAGAATTATATTATATAATTTCTTCTTAATTCCTACTAAGAGTGAAAGAAATGCTTCTGATGCTTCATGGCATGCAAAATGATGAACTTCCTAGTCAGTGTGGCATTTTCAAGCGTAGAGTTTATGTAGGAAACATATGAGATGTGTTTACACCAAAGCCATTTGGTACTCAGCTGCCATCTCCATCACAAATTTACTTTTGGATGTTTGGATGTGAAGCATTATCTTGCTCTATGAGCCTAATTTAGGAGAGAGTACCCTAACAGGGGCAAAGTAGACACGTGGTGTCGGGGGAAAAGCAGAGAGGAATTTGGGTTCCTTGATTTGAAGCACAGAGAAAGACATTTCCAGGTGTCTGACCCATAACCAGTGGTTTAGGTAAAATTCTTCTGATCAACTTTAGTTATTTTGTCAACAAAATAGTTTTTATTCACTTTTCTAAAAGGTCCAGGTCTCTTAATTCCCCCTAAAAGGAATCTAAATACTTTTGTTTATGATGGGCACATCATTTGGGTATCAATTCTTTCTCCAGCACACATAAACACCAGCTTTTGAGTTTTTTGAAGTCACTAAGTATGTTACTAGGGATGATATCTGTCTTAATGATTTTCCTGTTTGATCATCTGGATTAGCTATTTGCAGGAGGCTTCACTTTACCTCTGTTTGTACTTGGCATTGTCCTTGTCTTATTAAATCACTGGAATGGCCCCAGATCTTTTCTGTGTTTTGCATGACTCATTTCAGTGGGTCACCTTTTGCTTACAGAACAGCCTCAGTAATTTCTGAAGATCTGCTTGTCACATAAACCCAGACTCGTTTTTTCCCAGAACTGCTGCCATCAGCAATACCTCTGGGTAAAACCATGAAAACTTGATTTTTTCCCTCATTAAAAAATCATTTGGTATTTATACTAAGATCATTTTTTTCAAAGACATACCTCTTTGAAGCTAATTCAGGTATTTGCATTGTAATAGCTGACCCCATTCTAATGACCCAAGTATTTCAGATGATTTCTTCATTTGAAAATCTGCCAAACCCTGAAAATACAGAGGGAGGGTTCCTCAAGCTGTGCCCCACTGCTGCTCTGCAGCCTGTTTTACATTGGTTATGTGAGTGACCAGCCCAAGGTGGCCTGGCTGCAGTGCCCACCCTGCTTGCTGTCCCTGCAGCCTCAGTGGGGAGAGTCACTGTACAGAACTTCACTTCCCTGCCTCCAAACAAAGACAAGGGCTTTTTTCTACCTCTGAAAGGTGAAGAGGTTTTCTTGCTGGTTGCCAGGAACTTGGTCATTGTGCTGCAGTCATGGGGATCAGATAGGAACAGAACTTTTACAACAGGAATTAGAGAAAAAATTCTCTTGTGTGCATTTCTGGGAATATGATCCAAATGTGTCCTGGTTCCTGATGCCTTTTGTCTTCCTGAGCAAGCAATGCTGGCAAATTAAAGCTGGTCCAAATCAATCCCTAGCTCAAAACTCATGAACCCAAGAGAGAACCTGCTCCAACACCTGTACACAGGAGGAGTAGGGCTGGACAACACCCCAGGTTCTGAGTAGAGATCAGTCACACCTTACACTGGAGAAAAGTCCCTTGCCTGGGCATGAGCTGAATAAGTATCTGTTTATTTCAACATACCAAATACATGTAAGTAATTGCTAATGGGGCATGGATGCTGCAGATGTAGCACTGCTTCTGGAATAAACCTTCAAGAGAAAAGTCAACAGAAAACTGATGGGATTTAATGAGTGAGCTGTGCCAGACAGACTGTGAAACTGCTTGTCTGCTGTGCACTTACAGCCTTATTCACCAGAAATGCTCATAAATATGCTCTTCCCACTTTCCAAATAATAATATGCATTCACATAAAGACTAAGGAAATCAGACATTAAAAGTCCTTCAGCTGTCAAGGGCTGTTTTGTTGGTTTTTTGTTTTTTTTTTTCAGAAAATCAATTTCTTAAGAAATATTTGTGCTGTTTCACAGCAAAACAAGAATTAGTTGAACAGCTAAACAAACAAGTGTCCTGCATCAGACTGTGCATTGGTGAGATTTTAGGCAAGACCACCACGGTTGGACCACCATGCTTCGTATTCTTGCTAAATTGGGAATTTTTGCAGGATTTCTGTTTATAGAACTAATTATAAGGAACAAAATGCTAAATCACAGGTATTTTTAAATGCATATAAGGTTCAGATTCAGCATTTAAGCATAGTAACTATGCATTACTGACTTCCTGCTGTCTCCGGACAAACTGGAGCATCTGCCTATAGTTACTCATGTATTTGATGCTCTGTCACTTTGTTCTCCTTTGGCTTCCCCAAGCTAGATTAATTGGATGGCTCTGAAGCATTTGGGGAGTATTTTGGCTTTTGAAAATGTTCTCATTTTCAGGCTGCTTTCCAACCTTTTCTCCCCTGCTTAATGACCCATTCAAAAAAATTACCAATGAATTTCTTCAACTAGATTTACATAAGATCATTAGAGTATTCCAACTCCTTTACTTTAAAATATTCATGGCAGTCTCACATTGTTGGCTTCACAAAACCAATTTCAGGCAAACCTCCCATCAGCTTCACTGAAGGACAGCAGGGTAGAGCTTTAATTGTCAAAAACTTGCAAGCTTTAGCTTCAGTGGTTGTTCTTCACATCAAGCACCAATTCTGACAGTGCTTCGCTGCACATTCTGCTCCCTCTGGGCAGTCAGGGAGGGGCAGGTTAGATGCTTTTTATTGTCCCTCATTTGTGAGAAATAATTATAAGAACTTGGTGACTTAAATCTCAACCTATGAAGACTTTTCTGTATATAACCTGCATGTAAAAGCTCACTCAATTTGCAGCTTGCAAAGTAAAGCATTGAATTGAAAATTCTGTGCAAATTTGTGGCTTACTGGTCTATTTAACCACTTGCTTTGTACAGTTTTAGAATGGAAGGTGAGGCTGTCCTGTGAAAGGGTGCCTTGATTTGTCCACAGGGATGGTAGGAAATGTTTATGTAGGAGTTTCCTTGTAGCTTAAGCAGGGGACTTTTGTTCAGCGCTGGTTCAGTGTCTCAGGGGTAGTGGAGACATCATCTTGTTCTGCAGGGTGGCAGTGAGAGCAAGCTCAACACCTGGGTTTGGAAGGCTCCTGCAGGGGTCACAGCAGCAGAGCAGGAGAACTTCAATTCTCTGCTTTTGACAAAATACTCCATGTTGAGCTCCTGCACTCTACCCAGACACTGCCTGTGGTACAAACCTGCTGTGGGCATCCCTGTGAAAGAGTACTTGACTCTGGCCCTGCTCATGGAGCATGGAGGCCTCCTCCCCATGAAGTTCCCTCTTTCCACTTCAGCTACTTCTAGTGTTTGTGCTCAGTGAGTCCAGATCCAGAAATGCCTTGCTTGATATTGTCCACTCCTTCCTATTCCATTATTCCTGGCTTCATGAACAGCCCAAGATGCAAGGAAAAATCTCCAGAGAACAGTATGATGTAAAAGTCCCACCATCTTAAAAATTTATTGCTGAAGAAACTGTGCTTGCATATATTTTTAAAATGGAAATGAATAATTTAAGGCTGTTTAAAATATATGAATGTAACTTTAATTAATCTGGTTTTTGTGTACATTGCTCGGCAAATAAAATATGTCTCAAGGGGCTCTGTTTTGTTAACAATACTCGCTTCCCCTTTCTTTTTTTACTACCCCAGAAGTAATTTTTGGCGAGCTTTTCATAACATTTCCATAAAGCTAAAGCCTTCCCTTCATGCTGCCCCCATACCTGTGCATTCCAAAGCCCACGGGCACTGCAGGCTCTGCCAAAGGCAGGTGAATGAGGATCTGCCTCAGCCCAGCCTGGATGGAGCAACTCAGGGAGGGCAGGGGCACCCAGCCCTGCTGGCATGGCCAGGGCTGTCCCCAGGGTCACTGGGGAGCCACCGTGCAGCTAACACCCAAACTGGGGCAGCTGGGAGAGGGGAGCAGCCAAAAGGGTCTCCTCAAGCTGTGCTCGATGAGTGACTGGCTGCAAAATGAGCAGATTTGGCCAGGATGCAAATATCTGTTTGTGCCTTTTTCTGGGGAAGTATGCTGTATACTCCACCCTAAGTAGTTGAAAAAACATATTTTAATGTTTGCTAATGAGTGACACCTTGATAAGAGGCTGGTCAGTCTTCTCAACCTCCTGTCTGTTTTTGAGGGTGTATATATATTTATTAGGATATTCAGGCTGAACATGCCTTACGGGTCAATTGAGTGTAGCTGCTGCTCTCAAACTCAACTGCAACAGTTTGTACAGGAAGAATTAAATACCATTTGAGTCAGAATGTGTGGCTGAAAGGGATGTGCAAAATTCAGGCTGAACCTTCTGTTGTGTTTAATTTGGTACCTGGACAGGATCTTAGGTCATCTGTATTCCAGGTGAATGCCACACCTGTGAGGCCAGAGAGCCTTCTGGCTGACTCTCCTCCTAAAGCTGTCATTTGGGGTCAAATAAAAAACTCTGGGTTTTCCAGTGTTTGTGGTAAGTCAAAGCTCTAGTTCTGTCCCCTGTGGTAATTAAAATTAAGAAAAAACTTGGCTAAAAACTTAAAACTCCTCTATGGTTATAAAAGCTGATAATTGATTTGTCTTCACAGAAGCTATGGGGAGGCCCAGCACTACCCCTTTGGTAAGGCATTATGAATTTCAGCACATCAGCATTCACCACTCCTGTGTTTGTGTGCAGAGCTGGAGAGCTTTGGAGGGCTGGTGCTGATGGACAGGGCCGGCAGGGCAGGGAGGGTGGGAGCCCTGGTGCTGCAGGCAGCAGCAGAATCCAGTTTTGTTCCTCTCCCTGGAAACCATGAGCACAATCCTGTCTGTGGTTCCTCTAAACAGCTCACGTTTTCTTCAGTGTGAGTGGAGAGCAGCAGGATGAAAAAACTGTTTTATGCTTTTGAGAAATTGCTCTGTTTCTCCTCTCCTTGGATTAAGCAGTGCAATGAATTCAGCTCTCTCAAAGACAGCCCCGTACTGAGAGGTGTCTGTTCCATTTTATCCCAGCAATTCAAAGGCAGGGGTATTTTCATACGCCCTTACATTTAATTTTCCATCTGCCTGGTATTTGGGCTCATCCCTATCCTCGTTTTAAGGACACAGTTCAAGAACCTCCATATTTTGCACATTGCAGCCTTTTTTGGGAACCAGGTAGAAAATGTAGGATGGGAAAATGCTGGAGTTACAGATGCCACCAAAGATTCAAAATAACATCTTAAATTTAATGGATTATCCTACACTTGACAGTGATAATATTTCTGCTCTGTGGTTAATTAAAGGTAACTAGGGCCTTAGAAACGAATTCTGGTAATTCTTGAAGTATTGTTATTTGGCTGCATATTTTTGATAGTATCTGATGAATAAGGCCATTAGATCAGATGAGTGCAAGAGCCAATATAAATGCCTGTAGAAGAGGCATTTTTGATGTCATCTGCATGTAACCTGGTATTAAGTGAAAGCCAAAAGAAGCTTGTCTATAGGTCACTAGGTAGGAAATCACTAACTGTCAATCATGTGTCCCAGGTTGGTGCTCTGACACCCTCTCTTCTGTTCCTGTTTGCACAAAGTCTGACTTATTATTGGTTTATTTAGCATTTGGATATTAGCAAACACCTATGTCTAAAATAAGTGGTCCAAAAGGTAAACACAGAACAGAGATTTTTACAGATGACACAGGGCACGCAAATGGTCTTGGCTAACAGAGCATGCCTGACTGACACTGCATATCTGACATGAAACCAGATGGTAGGACTGCTGGGTTTTTGTCATGAATAAATAAATAATCCCCTTTCAGAAGCAATATTTTCTAACAGCAAGCCAGAAGGAACATTTTGTTATAAAGTTGGTTAACTTGTACAATGTGTCCTGCACTCTGAAAAACACACAGCCAATTCTTTGTGTCAAACTAGGTTTGACATCAGGAGCACATCAAATATTTGGCTTGATTTGGTTTACCCATGTTAATATCAGAAGTTACAGCTATTTAGAGAACTTAAACAGTGAGCTACTAGAAACAATAATCCATCTGGGAGCACAGTGAAAAAAACAAAATGATGCATTTATACTATTTTATTTTTATTTAATAAAAATTAATTCTAAGCCAAGTCTGACAAACAATTGGCAACACCTCATCCTCCCATGTAGCACTGACTTGTAAACTCTAATCACATCTGTTGTATTAGTATTTGTAATAACTATGCTTGTGATAAATGATCACATCAAATTTTAATAGCTTTCCTAATGTTCACAAGAACAATTGCATAATGAGGTTACCTTCTCTTAAATTTACCGTGTGAAAATGCTGCATGCAGCACACGGCCACAAGTCAGCTCCTGACAGAACAACTTTCTGAACAACTGCTCACAGAAAAAATTCCCTAGTGAAGGAGGTAGGGACTATGAGCAAGATGTATTCCAGCACGCTTCCAGGCAGGAGCTTATTTAGAGGGTTTGCACTACAACTCAGTTTACATGGTCTTTGTTAAAAACAAAGTAAATCAATAGCAAAATAAAATCAGAATAACAAAAAAAGTAATGACTCCTGATCCTCTGTGTACTCAAAGCTCCCTTCTTGCACTGTCAGAAACTTCTTGCACTGTATATTCTGTCTATATCATTAATGCTTCCATTTTCTACCTGAAATGTATCACAGGAGCAAAACTCATATCTGAAATAAACCACAGGACCACATTTTCAGGAAAGTCTCTGAATTTGCCAAGTCTTTCACATCTCTTTCATGAGAGTAGGACGGGAGTGTCTCCTTTGAAGTGGGGATGCCCCTGCACTGAGCACAGAGATTGGGATTGCACAGGGGCCACTGAATGCCAGCATGGCTTTAGAAAAAGTGGCTGTCACCACATACTGACCATGGTGACCTGCATGTGCATTTTACTTTGGTAAAGTACATTTTTACTTTTGTATTACAGGTAATACAAAAGGATTCACTTACTCAGGGTGTTGTTTGATTTTCTGTAACACACAGAATTTGCAACCACATTTCCTAAGCATTTCAAACTGAATTCTTTCTGGGCCATTTTAGCCCTTGTCAGAGACTCTGATAATGTGAATAAAGGCCCATTTGGAGCTGTCCAACAGTCAGGCTCTGGCTGGCTTTCCCTAGCACATGTCCTTCCACCACACACTGCCTGAGGATCCTGCCTCACCCTCGGTGCAGAGAAAATGAGCAGGGACAGCCGTGTGCACTCCGTGGGACAGGTTCTGATCCCTGATAGACCAGTTTATATCTGGTTATTTATACAGTTCTAGAAAAGATTATAATCTGGTGCTTGATCTCCCCCATGCAGTACTAGAAACTGAATTACCTGGTAATTTGGGTCCTACTATTTTTGTCCCAGAGAATCTGTACAAATGATGTGGTTTTAGTTTGGCTATTCAGTCCTGTGTTATTTAGGGGCTGCAGTAATACTATGACAAAGTACAGGAACAAAGATCAACAGCTGATGCTTGAACTCTGCAGTGAACCCACTTTCTATAATCCTGGAAATATGTGCTTCTTTATGGTGCTACATTCAGAAAAGCCAGTCAAACGAGGACTTGGGCTGGAAAGTAAAGGCTCAGGTAGAAAGAAAAGGAAATCATCCTGGGCTTCCTCAGCTTCCAAAGCATACTCTAAAATGCTGGGATACAGTCAATGTTACATTTTTCTGGTGTCTGTCAAATACAATAACTAAATAAAATATAAAATATTATATTTATTGTATGGATTCTTCAAACATATACCGAGGTCAAGACATTAAGGTGGTGGGAAAACTGTTAAGGCAGGATTGACTTAAAAGCTGCACTGTAGCAAGAAGGATTCCTTCAATGACCAAAGGAGACAGAGCAGGAAATTCAGGACAGCAAATACCAGTTCTTGCCTGTTGGCTGCCTGTGGACAGGCCAGGCATGGCACTGCCATTCATCCCCTGCCCAGGACACTGCCAGAAGTCTGTGGTGGCCCCTGAGAAAATGAAGGAGGCTATAATTTATCAACCTGCTGGTTAAATCCACTCAGCTCCAATGACTTAAGGGACAAAAGACCCCTTGCTCTTTCTCTGGAGTGTGATTTGGGAATGTGGGTGTGCACATACAAATTACAGGCACGAAGGCACACACATGGCTTTCACACTCATGGATTAATATGTTGCAGTAAATTGCGTAGCCTGCTGGTAAGTCTGTTTATCATCAATTTCCCTGAGGCCCCACTTGCCTCTTGAGGACTTATTTTTGCTTTCCAAACCACTGAATTGCTCTGACTAACCAACCTCATTTAAATTAATCTGACAGATGTGAAAATTTCTTGCTTTTTGCAGCCCCAAACCCAGCTCAGTTGTGCCAGAGCAGCTTATTTATACACTTAAAATGCTATGAAAAAACCCACTGATAGCCTAGAGTAGGGCAAGCTGGCAAAGCTGATATCCTTGGGGTGGTCCCTTTGGCATGACTACACTGAGCCCAGCAAAATACTGACTCTGGCCAGGCTTATTCTTTCACCTCAGCGCCAGTCTGGCACATGAATGGCCAAGAGAGGAGCATTCTCTGAAGATTAATGCATCAGCAAGCAGCCTAGGCTGCCAGTTTTGGGGCACCGTAGAGTAATTTATAATTTCTGGCCCTGCTGCTTTAGCTGTCAGGGAAGTGAAGAGATATTCCAAGGCTGGGGCTACTTTTCAGATGAAGTGGTCAAATGGAAAAGGATAAGATGCACTGGTGGGGAATATTGGAGGCTTAAAAAACATAAAAGCTATTGCTCTGGAAGAATTAGAAAGGAGAAGAAGGTCCATAGAAAATATCAGAAGGGAGAAGCAATGGCCTGATATCAATAGGTTGAAATCTGTAGTGGTTTACATGCTCATTTGACAGGCCTGTCCCTGTGGCAGGGTTTGCTGTGGAGGAGGGCAACATTCTGTTGCTAACAGCCAAGTAAGTTCCTACTTACTCTACTGTCTTCAGCTTAGTGATGCCAAAAATCCCTGAATTTAATTCTGTTGCATTACTTATCAGGCAGCCTCTTATTGGAATTTCACAGCTGGGAGTGTTGGCCCTGTGCCAGGTGGCACCAGCTCTGTTTTCTTTGGGAAGGGATGGGAAATGATTGATCAGCACTGAAAGCCTTTGCCTGCACTTCAGGACTGCTTGTTACATCTTTGGGAGTGCAGCCCTGTTAATTGAGCTACCTCATGCTTGTTTGTACCTGAATTCAGAGTGCCTAAACAAAATACTCAATATTTCTGGGTTTTGGCATCCTCCATACATAGACTGAGGGAGGTTTGTGATGCACAAGCATCAGTCATCTGATGAAGATTTTTAATTTATAATTGACTATTCCTTTAGTTTCTGATCTGAGTTTTTCTGTGTCCTACATTTGGACTGACTCTCAGGTCTTTCACTCAGAGATGCAAAGAAATTGTCTTCAGTGAGAGCAGAGAGTCATATGTGAGTACCTTTCAGCAAGGAGATCAAAAGGCAAATCTCTGTCGCTGACACACTCCCTTTACTAGCAATAATGCCACTTGTTCAGCAGAACACACACCTGATCCCAGCAGTTTAAAAAGAAACCAAAAATTTCCTCTTCCCCTACCCCAGCTATTTTTAAAAATCTGCTGTATCACTTAATTTGTGGAGAAAACAAAATGAGAGTTTAAAAAGCAGCCCAACTAGACATTCTGAGCATAGAGAGTTTTAGAGAATTGTTCTAAATTTAGCAGCTAAATTACAAGATCTCACAAGGCAGTGCTGGTAACTGCAGTGACATGCTGCTCATTGTCACCTATTCCTCAGCTTCAGAGAAGACCAGATGCAAAATAATCTGGTTATCATAAACAACCAGTTCATGCTGGAGAATTTCTGGCTTTATCTACCCATATGGTTCAAGAAAATATTGTGTAATCTGAAAATTATTTTAAAAAATATTAACAAAACCCCAGGAACACAAGATGGCTTTGTGCTGGCAGTACAAAACTGGAATTGTGGGGTTCCTGACACAAATCCCACAGGTTATCTGTAGACCAGACGAACAAGTTTTCTTCCTTCATTGGTAGTGTGGGGACACTCACAACATGTTTGGGGGGCTTAATTAGTATTTGTAAATCACTTTGAACCTCTCAGATTGGAAGTGTTGTTAGCACATAGTACTGATATTAATTATTAAACCAGAACTGGGCTCTGTGGATGTCTCACAGCTGGCACCTGCAAACCCAGGGATTTTGGGAAGCTGTTTGCTAAAATAAATTCTGCTTGACAGAACAGGAAGTTTTAAAGTTGATTGTTTGAAGAAGATGGGCTTTGGAGAAATATTCATGGACTAAGAACAGATTTTCACTCAGTGGCTTTACAAAAAAATTCTAAAAGTTTCTAGATATTTGGGATATCACTGTGTATCTGAGCCAGAAATCCCCAAGTACACTCCAAAACCATCCTGATGTGAGAAACATTTCTCTTTGTGCTGCAGCAGCACTGCCTGAGCTGATCTACTGTAAGAGGCATTTCTGTAAGCACCATGGAGAGAAGTCTGTAAGGCCTATGGTCCTTTGAAGCCAAATAAATACATAATGCATTTTTAAAAGCCTTCTCCATTTTTTGGTGTTTTGTTGTTGTTGCTGTTTTGGGGTTTTCTTTGGGGGGAAAGGGGGATAGCATTTCATTTTTTTATATTTTGGAAGTTGTGGGGAAATATGGATTGTGCTTCTTGTAATAGGTATTGTATTGGGGTTACTTCAGGAGAATAATGACACAATGAAGATGTATTTTAAAAGAAAGGTTTCATTTGGCTGTGCAAAAATATATTTCAGTGTTTATTTCAATGTGGTTCGTGATTTTTAATGCAAATGTTAAAAAAAAATCAGTCTGTTACAAGTTTAGTTTTTGTTTCTTGCTGCATCTTGCACAAAACAAGAGAGAACTGATGGGTTTCAGCACATACCTTGTGCCTTAGGTTCTCCTGGTACAAGCTGGGGAGAAATATTATTTCACATATACTGCAGATGCTTGTTTGGAGGGTGTTTTCAGCTCTTTGCATAGGAGGGCAAACATTCCTATTCCAAACTCATCTTGAAGAACACTTTTAACAATCTTTTTCTTTCTGTAATTTGTGATCTGTTGACAAACCTTCTGCAAGCAGAGGGCAGAAGGGAATGGATCTGTGCTTTGCAGCCCCTCCACGGGAGCTGGAGCAGAGCAGTGGCTTCTGTGGCCAGAACCTGCATTTTGCAGCCCTAGCACAGTAAGGGTAATAAATAAATGCTTTGTAGTAAGATATGAAATGTTCAAATTGCTGCTCAAAGCCTGCAGTTGTTTGCTTGGCTAGGAATATTTTGCTGTTCAGTTTTGTGGCAGTAGTACTAATGGACAGAATTTCAAACATTGTTAGGCAAGCAATTGCTATGCAGATTACTCCCCCCTTTTATTTTTAAATTTTTGAAATTGTCCCCTGAGCAACTTCCTGACACCAGAGCCTTCTAACATCTCTAAATGCTGCTGACTGAAAAAAAGCAAACAACACTGTCACATTTGGAAAGTCAAAGCAGAAAAGTGTCTCATTTGTAGAGCGATTCATTTCGATTTTCATCTTGCTGCTGTCACTGAGGATACATGAACAACAGCAGTTGGTATTGTCAGGAGACCCAAGTAGACCTGTTTCGTTGGCTGACTTGACAGCTGTTCCATGAAAGAGATTCATGCTCACAAAATCAGAAAAGTATGAAGACCACATTTTCTTCTTAACCCTTTCTCGCCTCACTGTACCTGTGTTATACTTTCATAAAGAAATCAAAGGGAAGGATCAGGTTGCTGTGGAAAATAGCCGAGAGACTTGGTTTAGCAAAGAGCCCTGGCTCTGATGTAGCACTCCCTGAAGCAGTGTCTTTGACATTGTTTGGGTCTGCACAGCTGTCTGGGGAAATTAAACATTGGGTATGATTCCCCCGTTACCATGAGCAGCACCTAGTGGGAAAGAATTTTACATTATTCTTCTGAATAATCCATTTCTCAGACAACCTGGATCCTTTCTTCCTTTAGATCAGCAAATATGCAAATATTTAAATGGTTTTGAAGGTGTACTTCCTTCAAGTTTTCTGCTTCCTTTAGCTTTGAAAGAAGTATACTATTTTTAGCAGGTACTATTGCCATATGTACGGGTTTTTTAAAGAGTAAGGATTTCTTAAAATAGTGGGTTTAACTTGGCTGCTCTGAGGTAGAGTTCCTAAAACAGCATCTGTCTGCATGCTCAGCCCTTGACATCAATGTGATTTAGGCAGAGAAGAGTTTGTCTCACAGTTATGTAGATGAGAGGAAGGTTAATACCCAGTTGTTCAACAGGAGTGGTGTTGATGGCCCCGCACTCACACGCATTGGTGACGCTGTTTCCTTCAGCCCCTGCTGCAAAACTCTGCAACTTCATCATGCAGTCCCAGGTGGCTCTGCATTGTTACAGTCAACAGGAAATAAAAGACTGTGGAAATGAATCTCCAGGAGAAAGTCAAGCTTGATACAAAGCTGTGCTCCATCACAAATATAAATACCTCGGCAATTACACTAGAAGGATGCCACATTTCAGAAATGTTTTAGTTAGGGCTGGGGAGTTTGGTTCAGACTACTCTGAAAAACAAAAACAAACCCAAAACAACCCAAAACACCAAAACTGGAATGTGTGAATGAAACTAGAGCTGTTTCTTCCATGTAGCCCTGCTGAGGTCCTGAGTATGATTTGTTCCAAGCCTTTGAAAGGTGCTGTGGGGCCCTTGCTGTGGACAACTGATTTGGTGTGCAATCCTTTCCCTGTGCTTAGGATGAGCCATTTTAAACAAATCACCCATTCATCTGGGACCAGTGTCTTGGATTGCCTCTATCAAGTCTAATGTAATGATTTCAATAATTATGGATACTTTCTGAAGGGTGAAGCTTAGAAAAGCTCCTTGAGATGGTACACAGAGATTTTGTTGGCTCTTTTGGGTTTTCCTGCCCTGGGACATGTGCTAACTGTGGCGTGTGCCTTTGCAGTCAGAGATGAAAACAAGGCTCAGTGTACTTTTTCTAGCAAAGTGAACATGAGCACAGGCTCTGCAGTGCAGCCATGAGATCCCAACGCAGGAAAGCACAGAGGCACTTCACTCATCGAGTGCTACCACTAAAAGCCAGGGCCAGGACTGCCCTTGTTGGCAAATACTGTTTCCATTAGGATGTGTTTACAGAACAAGCCTATTAAATATGTATTCAACACCTCTCTGGCTCGTGCAGATGCTTGTCTGGAGGCACAGGTGACGCTCGTGTGAGATCATGCTCAGCAGTCAGGAACCTTTTGCTCGTGAGCCACTGAAGCCATGTTAAACACAGCCCTGCTTTTCACAGGACATTTTCTGTGGCTTGTACAGCTGCTCCCAAAACCACACTCAAACAGAAGAGCTCAGCTGATCAAATTACTCTGGGTGGCTCCTGCTGTACTCAGCAAAGCTTCTGCTGCTTTCTAAGACAGGAGAAAGAAATGACAAAGAGCTCTCTCAGATGGGGCTGTGGCACTTCCTCACCTGCCCACATGATGTTTGTGATTATCTGGAGGCTGCAGCCACGAGGATTTTTACTGTAGACAAGCAAGAGTCCTCATCTTTTGTCACTGATTACCAAGCAAGCGCAACCTGTGAGTAGTTGCTTCTCATTACCAGCTTTATGCTGTAAAGTGCTGCTGAGCACCTGAGACATTTTGCTTATTGGCTTGTTTAGGGCATGCAGTGAATTTAGGCATTGAATGCACATGTTCAGATGTAGTGTTGTATCATCTAATTATCTGCCACGTAGGACCTAACAAGGTTAAAATATGAGTGACACAGAAACAAAACTGCAGGTTGCTTTAGAAATCCCTTTTCAAAGTAAGCCTCATCTTAGTTTTTCAGATCTGCTGCTGTTTACAGAAGTCATTCACCTGACTTTTTAAAAATCGTGTAAGCAAAACTAATTAATTACTTCAAGCTCAGCATGCATGGAAGTGCTTTGCTAGATACAGACCTACAGTCAACCTAGTATCAACTTTAATTACCAAATACTGTGCTTCTTTATCTAGGTTTAAGCACTCATCCCAGTTTTTCAGCCCAAAAGCTCCTGGGGCAGGAGCCCTTAATGACCAGATATTCATAACAAGCTTTTCACAATCTGGGAATTTCAAGAGAGGGAGGGACAAGCTGGCTGTGTTGTACCATGGCACATTCTTAATTTTCTGGGCTGTGCTATCTTCCTGCCATTGAAACACAGTCCTGACAATTGTTTCTGTGATGTGCCAAGAGCCCCAAACCCACAGATATGTGCACAGGAATTGGTACAGTCCTTGCTTTACATGTTGGGCACAATGAAGGACTTGATTATCTCACTGAGACTCTAATATTCATTAGCAATGGGGCCTAGATGTTTTAAACAAGTTTGTCTCCTCCACTTCCTTTTTAATTAATAAATTATAAGTTAATTAATGATGTGATTTTATCCCATTTCCTCCTAAAAGCAATCCTGCTGAGATTTTAACATGTGAAGTTGAGGTGTTTTAAACAAAGCCACCCCTTCCAACTCCTTACTCTATAATTAATAAATTATGAACCAACTAATTACCCTTTTCATATCCTCCCTGTCATATGTCTCTTATATTCTGAAAGACGGTTTGGTTCTGAGCATCTGCATTTTTATAATCTATTATGGAATGACTGTAGAATTACTATTAAAAAATAGTTCTAATCTGGGTCTCTCTCCTTGAGAATATGATTTGCTCAAGAAGAGCTATCATATTATTTGATTCACACAGTATGAATTAAGATTTGAAATTTCTCTTATACCAGTTCTGTAGTATTTGTTGTATCATATAATGACTACAGACATAAGACAATCAATTTCTTTTTATGCAAAACCCATTAACTTAGAAAAAAGTTCAGACATCATATACCACATGAGAGAGTGAACATGATTATGCAAGGGACTGAAGAAAGAAAAAACCGAACACAAAACACTGAAATTGCCTCCAAAAAATCGCAAAAGTTGAATAAGCTTTCATTAGTATTTCTGTACTCTCTTAACCCAAACTCTACAGTACATAACAATCTTTACAGCAAATTACAGCTGTAGGATCCCCCACTTTGCTTTTCCTATAGCGAAGTAAAGCTGTTTTGTGAAACACACAGATCAGGAATTTCTGGTTTCCTGAACCTTGTTTTCTCGCCTGCCCTTTCGCAGCGTTCGAGCCCAGGCAGCTCAGAGGCGGCTGAGTCCCGGGTTCAGTGGGGATGCAAATGTGCCCGGCGAGAAGAGAGAGGAGCCCTGCAGAGAGCCAGGAGTTCTCATCCCGCTGCTCCAGCCACAGCCGGCACCGGGAGATGGGGATGGCAATTCCAGCCCTGCTGCTTCCACTGCTCACCCTGGACGCGCTGGAGCGGCGGGGGCAGGGAAGGCGAGGATGGAGGGGCTGAGGGCCGGGGCTGGACCGGGAGGGGCACGGCCCGAGGGCTGCTCCGGCTCCGCACTCCCACCGGGGCAGCTGCAGAGCAGGACTGGGCAGAGATCACACGTGGAGCAAAATCATGACGGAGCTCTCCGCCCTTCTCTTGTTTCAGTTTTGAAGGTGAATATGAGGTGGATTCTTCTCTCTTTTTAATTTTATTTTGTGCAGAGACCATCACAAGTGTAATGCAGTTACTTGGGGAGAGAAAGCACCATCGAGCCATAATTTCAGAAAGGCAGGCTCCCGAAGGTGAAGCCTGTGAGACTTAGAGCCTGAAAGGCTCCTCCACTGACATCCGTATTTCCCTTGTTTTCTGCCTAGTAAATTCAAATTCTGTAGCACTAAGGATTGCTACAAATGATTCAACGACCCATATTCTCACTCTCTGTATTGGAAAGAGGAAAATAATAAATGCAATATATCTTTTAATACCTATATGCCCTGTGCTAATTTGCTAAAATGCAAAAAGTTCTGCTCTGAAGGGGGAGAGAAATTGAGATAATTAATATGTTGTATGTACAGCTAACACATCATAGATCTTGTTGAGCCTTTACTATGCCACAAAAAAAGAAGCAAAAGTTTCAGTTGTGGCCCATGGATCTTTTCAGCATATAAAATTTGCCATAAATCCATTTCCAAATGGATGTTCTAATATTTCAGCTTCCATAGAAAATATGTGCATTTTGAAAAAGAAAGAAAAAGCAATAGAATCTATTACCCAATTGGTTTCTTGAATGTGATTCTTGCCTGTAAAGCCAAAATATTGATATTTAATTAAGTTTGATCATCACCAATTTCTTGATCCTTAAACCAATGCTAAAAATAGAAATGCCTACTGAAAAATAGAATATGCTCCAGTCACTCAAAATAAATTGATCACAAAATGCTGCACTTTGTTAGAGCAACTCTCAGTTCTAGGTGTCCATCAGCTGAAACACAAGTTGCTGTTAAAACTTGCAGGATAACAGGCTAATAAACAGTGAGCAGGTGGGAAAAGACATCCTGCGTCTGATGATTACACGGGTAAGAGCAGTAGTTCAGAGATGACTTTAATAACAGGGACGGCTGCAGCCTGCTGAGAGCTGCGTGACAATGCATCCTTGACCACGCACACAACAGGCCTGAGCGTTCTGCTGCACTTTGGAGCTTCACACAAGGACAGTTGGCTGCTAAAAATAACTCAAGAGATAACAAACTAAAATATTAATATGTTGTGGGATGCCATGATTCCGTGCATGCTGAGCGGCACTGCCACGCAAATGATCAATTTCCAGGAGGAGCAGAGAGAATTAATTCTCATATTGCCACATTGAAATGGCTTAAATATGCACCAAAGCTATTTTCAGTGACCAGACAATTGCATCCTGTATGGCTTTCTGAATGTGAGCTGACAGCCTGCTACAGCAAAGTGCACTGCAATCATTTTTGGGCTTGAGCCAGGCATATCAATTGAATCATGGCTCCTCCACAGCAGCTCGGTGAAAGAAATGCAGAATGAGCACGTCATTTCATATTGAACAGAAGGCTAAGGGTTTAATGACTGCTCAGCGACCTCAGGCAAGATTTCCATCAACACAGTTCGCCACTGTTGTTTTCAAAGGAGCCATGAAGTAAACACTGAAGATGTAGGAATGTGCTGTGTGTCCCGTGGCCCATGAGAAGGCTGGCAGCATGCCTACATGTGATGTTTATTAAACACAGCAGAAAGCCTTGCCTTTATGCCACTCAGGACTCTTATGAAAATTAGGATCTTTAGTTGTATGAATTTTAGGTTTTTAGAAGGTCTCCTTATGCTACTGACAGACCTTCTGCATTACTGGCACTTATATCTTCTATCTAAAGTTTTAAGTCAGAGTGACATTGGTGTCATGTGATAAAAAGCATGAAGGAGCTCTTCCCTGGGCCTGGAGCACAGAGACCAGGAAAGACTCGAGCCTGTTTAGTACTTCAGATTGCATTTGTGCAAGGATTTAACTGCTGAAACAAAACCAGGAAAACAGATCAGTGTTATAATCTGGGTTGTGTTTGGAATTGTTCATTGACTGAGAGGGTAGCGAGGGTTGCACTTGTGCAGTGGAAAAGCTGTGACACCTCTGAGGCAGATGGGACCAGCTCAGGCCAGCTCATCAGGCATTCCTTTTAGGCACTGAGGTGTTCCTTTAGAGCCAGAGCAGATAAAACCCACCAAGGGGATTATTTTTATCCTTTTATATCTATATGTAGGGAGAGAGATTCAGGTATATATTTAGCTGACAAATAATATATCTTTGAGCTAATTTCCTGTATGATAGCAATGATTCCTCTTCCAAATAGATTTATGCTTCCTTTAACAAAATACAGACGGTGCAAACACTTAACATGAGCAGCTCTACTGGTTAATTAACTCTTTCAGCATGCATGCAATGCTGTCTGCAAAACAATACTTGGTGTAGATGACATAATTAGAGAAATCCAGCAGGTAACCAGCCCTCCTCAGCTTCCCACAAGGAATTCCATTCTCTGATGGGATTACAGTAACTGGAGATCTGATCCTATTATCTACAATGTGTCAGCTAAATTTTAAACTAACTCTTCCAATGTTTATTCCGACAGGAATGCCTGCTCCTCTAAGCAGCAGCCAAAAGATGTTCGTGTGTAAAGCACTGCCTGAAAAAGGCTTACAGGGCTAGCCCGAGTGAGGGTGGGGCTGAACTTGTATGAGGGAAAGAGTAGTTGCAGCGCTGTGTGCCTCACAAGCTGGGCAGGAATCTTGCATTTCTTATAGAACACCCTTTGTTTCTCCGGCAAAGTTAAATCATTTCTGTTAGAGATGAGCATCCGAGGTACAACTTTAGATCAGAGTTGTTGCTGCTGTGTGCTGCTGGGGTTCCAGACTCTCCTTTCTCTGTGTATTTTCCTGGTTTCTGTGGATTAACCGGGTGCCTAATATGCGCAACTCGTATTTCCAACTCTGAACTAGAGGCAAATTCCATCTTTCAATTGATCTACCTAGCAATAGTCAAGTGGCATTCAGTAGCAGCATAAACATTTTGAATCGATACAATTGAGATACTGCTTTCTTTATATTTTGCCATTTGATAGTGGAACAAATATGATTATTCACTGTTTTTTCCCACCAATGGCTTTCTTTGTAAGGCTCAAAGATAGCAAAATCCTGAAATACATTTCTCTTGGATCATTTAACAACTCCAGGCTTGATCCTGTAAGCTGTAGGTAGGGCAAATGCACAGCTAAGCTACTGGTAGGATTAAGGAGGATGCTGCATTTATCTCCAAGGGCAGTAGGAATAAGTTGACATCAAAGTCTGCTGTGCCACTGCAGTCTGAGGATATTGCTGCCTGTGTGAGCCACCGCGAGCTGCTGGGGCTGCATTTCACCATGGAAATATCCACATTTCACCAAGGCTGGAGTGATCCCTCCTGACACCCTGGGCTCCCACCTGCCCTTGGAGCCCAGTCCATACTCCCTAGCAGACCAAGGTGTTACACATCAGCAGGAGAATCCCAAATCTTTAAGGACTGGTCCAGGCTGTGCTTCCTCCTGCTCCTTCCCCAGTGGGAGCCAACCGGCCAGCCCTGCCAGGCACCTGATCTCTCTGAGCTCCATGGTAGAATCAACCAGGCCTTGGGGAAAGGTGGAAATAATATTAGCAACAGCAACAAAAGCATTTGTCATATTTTAAACATAATTTGAAAAAATTGTTCAAATGCATGAGGTTTTTTCCAAATTCTTTTTTTCCCCCTGCAAACAGGGGATTTTATGAGTAGTTCTTATTCTATGTTTCACAAAAGAAGAGTTCTGCCCTCATCTTAACAAAAATATTAAAGATGACTGCAAAAAACTCCCAAACCTATGCTAATTTAAGATTAACCAAATAAATATAAAATAATTCTTAAAAGCTTAAAAATTGATACTGCAAGTTTAATTAGCCTTCAAAACACAGATACTATAGGTTCTTTATATCTTCATCCAGCTGTTTAAAATTAAAATACTGAATTAAAAACAGCTTTAGAAGTGTAGAAGCTGAAATATAGAGTAATACCACTGAGAGAGAGAAAAAACTTTTTCTATGAGGGAAGAAGGGAGGAGCGTGGGTGTTGTTTCTTTGTACAGTTTCTCACAATCCTCAGTCTGTTTACACAGAGCAGCTTTTCTATCATTATATCACTCCATAGAAGTTAAGTAGAAAGCAAATATTCACACTGTGTCACTGGTTTTCACAGGAGTAGGCACACGATCAAGGTTTAGCATGTATGACTATGTTTGCAAAATCAGCGCTTCAGGCAAAGTCTTTCCAAAAAGGTCCCTGTAATGTGATGTTAGATAATCATAGATGTGCTGTGGATAAAGCACTTTAGAAGGTATGGAAATGGATTTGAAACCATATGAAATACACTTCAGAGATTCCCCAATGTCAAGCCCTCACTGAACAAGAAAATGCAGGAGGCTGACAGGCAGCTCCTGGCGGGCTGAGGCTTTCAGGTGATGCAGGAATTGCTCATTTGGTGGATATGGAGCGGACTTGTCCGTGGCGGGTAGCAGGGAGCTTCCAGCCCCAGGTGCTTTTGGCAAAAGGTTAAGAAAAAATGTTATGACAGCCACAGAGCATGTGACAGAAGTGTCATTGCTGCTCCATAAACGAAAGCGAGCGCTGCTGAAAATAGATGGGACTCTCAGGTATCACTGCAATGTCATTTTCAGGCACACTTATTCTGGGCATCTCTCATTAAAACCCAGTGCTAGGGTTTGCTGGAGTCATCTGTTCAGCCTACGGGCCAGGAGGGGATGAGCAAACCTGCAGGGACAGGAAATCCTGTGTGGTGGTGCCTGCTCAGAGCCACTGACAGAGGCTAAACTGCGTGTTAATGTTCAGCACTGGGGTTCCACTGAGGTCCCAGAGTTAATGTATTTCCTACAGCGTGCCCTTCTGTTTGGATTCTGGGGTTTTTGTAGCTCCACAATATGTAAGCTTAAATGAGCATGGGAAGAAAACCTAAACAGTATCATAGAATAATTATTATCAGCCCAAAAATGCCATCACGGAATCCTGAAGGATTGAGGATGCCATGTAGGGAGAGTCCAGGCTTCATAGAGGTAGGGAAGGGTTTTTCAATCCTTTATATTTATGTATGCCTTCTACTGACTTTGTTAAATCCAGGTAAGTAGCAAAAATATCCATTTCTTAAATAGAACCTCTATGTAATCTCTGACAATGCAGGCTGTTTTATTCATTTCTATAGAAATATATATCTAAAGTAATTATGAAAACCTTATTTTTTAGTTATATTAACATCCCTATATACTTCCTAGCTATTCATATGATCTTCCCCAGGGTATGAATTTCAGTGGAAAAGCATAAATGAAAACCAGACTCCATGAGGATAAGCAAAAGAGACTTGTTAGCTGTATTAACTGATACATTTTTGTTACACTCGAGTACTGCCTTTCTTTTTTTCCTTTTATTTTGAAGACCATGCTCAAGAGGGCACAGCTAGAGAATATTTTGTGCAGCCTGGGTGGGATTACCTTGCTTGTCCCTCCTCCAAAGGCACGTGTCTTTCTTGAGACAAGAACTCCTACTTCATCTACATATTAATTGAATGGATTTTTAGAAGAAGCACTTACGTTACAAACTATAATGTAGGGAATTAATGAAACACAATGCTCTACTCTATCACACATGTGGTTCCAGAGAAGCAAGTGGCAATAATATTAAACAATGGGTTTTGATTGAAACAAAACAGCTGTACATTGACTGATCTAAATTCCAGCTTTGGAAAGTTGATGAAGTCAAGGTT
Organism: Regulus satrapa; assembly: GCA_013396955.1. Classification (NCBI taxonomy): domain Eukaryota; kingdom Metazoa; phylum Chordata; class Aves; order Passeriformes; family Regulidae; genus Regulus; species Regulus satrapa. The sequence goes on along the minus strand of VWZN01019450.1, from coordinate 580,851 downwards.
TATATGTTTAGTCACTTTCTGGAAACTGACTTCTCATGTTTGCATTGAATGTAATAATAGAAGTAAGTATAAGTAAATATTCTATTACAATAATGTAACAAAATTATTGGGGCTTGTAAGTTGATGGTTGGACCTGGTGAACTTAGAGGTCTTTTCCAACCTTAATGATTCAGTGAAAAAGAGAAATATATAAACTAGCATTAAACCAACTGGAAGCATTTTCTTGCACTTATATACTTTGCAAAGCATATATACAGTTTGATATGCACTGTCTCAGATGCCATTTTCATTCTTTGATGCTTTCTATATTAGCTTAATAACATCGTGTGATCTGGGAGGTGTAAAAGAACACACTGCTTCCTTTCAGAATGAAAAGCCAACGCACATCATGCTAAAGGTCTACATGCCATTCTCATAAAGGAAGTTCACAAAATAAAACTGATTATCATTAAAATGGCATTTTCCTGGACTGCTTGCTGGGTGCTGTTACTCAGAGAGCTCTGAGCTGCCGCAGCTGCCCTTTGCTCCCTGAAACAGCCCCCCATGGTTCCATTCCCGTGTGCCAGCGGAGCCTGTCCCGCACACGCCCTGCCCCTTTGGCACAGGGGGACAGAATGACACTCTGCATGTCTAAATTGGCTTTGTGCATTTCCAAAGATCTGCTCAGCACAGAGGCCGTGTTAGGGAAAAAAACAACAACGAACCAACAACAGCAAAAAAAGTTAAGAGAGCTCCCATCTGTTGCAGTTTAGAAGGACGTGACATTCCAAGGCTCAAGTGGCAATAGCCTAGAAGTGGGGTTTCCATATATGTTCTCTATAGCACCATGGTANGTAAAATGTTTCCCATTGTGTCCTCAGTGGCTCACCTGGAACATCGCCACTCCAGGTGTCAAAACTCGGTCCAGGCCCGGCAGCTTCCCCCGCTGCTCTGAGGCTCCTCTGGGCTCCATCTCCCCCCGTCCCAGTTCCCTCTCGAGCTCCTCCCTGGGAGTTCCCCACGGGCAGCGGCATCGGCTCCTCCTCTCCTGCCTTTTCCTCCTGCATGACCAGCTACCTCCAGCCTGTCCCTCACACAGCCACCTAACGCTGTCTGTCCCACCCATGCCATCTTACCTTGTCTGTCCCTCACACAGCCACACGTCCCCTCCTCCTCCAGGCACAGCCAGCAGCCTCCAGCAGCAGCACAGCTCCAGCTCCAACCCCAGCAGGTTTCCCGCCACCAGCTCACCCACTTTTCTACAGCACCCTCCTCACTGGCTGGGCAAGGCTGTTTCCATGCTTTGATAACCAGCACAGCTGTAGTTCATCAGGCTCAAGCTTGCTTGCAACCCATTTTCCTACAACCCATTCTTCTACACCCGTGCATAAGTTGCAATTTTGGATTTTAAAAAGAACATATTGCAAAATTGTTCCTGAATGCTTGGCTGCATCCTCCTGCCAGTGTCCAGCACTCCTCCCCATGTAAACCAGAGGGGAGCTCTGCTTTGAACTGGCACAGTGCAGCTCATCACTAGAGATACATGACTAGAGGCTCTGAATTTACAACCAGCCTGACTAAAGTTGGATTACTAAATCCATAATCCTTCATCTGAATAAGTGCTCTCATTTTAAAAAGTGCAGTGTTCAGTGGTGATTGTTAAGGGGGCGAAGTGCTCCAAAAGAAGTGTATTTATACGTAAAACTGCTGTGTTTGAATGTAGAAAAATATCATGTTGATTTTTTTTTTTATTTTATCTTTATTGGGAAACAAGAAGAAATAAAGTTTCTGAGGGACAAAATCTAGTTTGGTTGGAAACCAGTGACTTTAGAAACAAAAGGCTTTTGTTAAAAAAATTCATTAACCCGTTCTGTTGACCAGTTTGGATAATAAAATTATTTACTTGAATGTTCAAGAATAAGTTTAGAGAACAAAAATTGATGCTTTAGTGTGTGCCTTAGTATCCTGGATAGCATAGCAGCCAATAAATGTTATTTGCTGAAATAGTTACCCTCCATTCTTTTGCTAATCACAGCCACAGTGGTTTAAGCCACCATATTTATACAAAATATTTAAAATGTACATCTTCACAGAGAACTGTTGCATAGTTTTAACATTAATTTAAAAAATGCAATCCCTATGAATGAGGCTTATCATTGAAACAGCAATAGGACTTTTGGGGTGTTGCTAAGCAGTATTGTAATAACAGGGATTGGCTACAAACTGCTCTTGTGAGGAGAGGCAGTGGCTCATGAAAATGCATCAACCATTCCCACCCTGCATACTCCCCTAGTCCCTGTAGGGTACCAACTTCTTCCTGCAAAGATTCATCTCAATTTCCACAGAAGGAGAAGAGATTGCAAAATCAATAAAATCATTATGGCCGCAGCTAATCTATTTTAAAGAAATCCTTGGAAGCAATGTGCATTATTAACACAATGAGATAGGTCTGTGCTCACGGGCTGTGCTGCCAGTCAGTTTCCCAGACACCAAGAGAACCTCCCAAACCCTCTGGTCTGCGAGTGTCTGACAAGTGTTTACATGTTAACATTCATTAGGAGATTCCGTCAAGCGATTCACGCTTGATTAATTGATTATCCCACGGTGACAGTTCCTTTTTTGAAATGTCTGCCAACCTGGGAAGGAGCAGGACAGTCAGACCAATGACAAAAGACATTGATGGACAAACACTGGGCTTACTGATCAGCTGCTGGAGCAGCAGAGTTGAATCAATGCCTCAAAGACATGGCAACACTATAAAGACTGTTTATTTCTTTTTGGCGCATTTATGAATTGTTAATGCAATCAATACATATTAGCTTCATTTGTTGCTTGGCTAAAATGTAATATGAATTTTCCAATTTAAGAGTTGCCTTAATATCAGATTTTATACAGTGAAATTTATGAGTCCTTGCAGTTTTATGAGGTTTTATTGATGCCTAGAAAACCAAGCATAATTTCTGACTTTGTTTATTCCAGCATTACAGAATTAGTAAGAGTAGACATTGCTGGGCTCATTGAATAAATTAATTTCCTTGGCAATGTGTGCATTTTGAATTTTCTTGAATTAAGTCAGAAAAAGTGGATGTGTCAGCACAAGCTAGTAAATAGCAACTGCACTGCAAGAGGATTTCAAGCTAGAGCAGTGCAAGGGAGAAGCTCTAAACTGGAGTAAATTACCCACAGACAGCACATGTGTTGGGACAGATCATCCCTTGCTTAAATGGTACTGGAGTATGTTGAATTACCTAATAGACAAGTTTGGCCCGATATTAATCTGCAGCAGATGTTTGACTAATGAATGATTTGAAAGAGCTTGAATGTATTGTGACATAATAACCTGATATTGCAGCATACTGCTTTCAGAACTTGTTTTTGTCTTACTTATGCAGTAGAAACAAAAATGCAGAAGTCATAGTGTGAGTTTCCAGAATGGTCACTTGGTTTTGGAGTGTAAAAAAAGAAGAGTCCCAAATAATGGAATTATTGCAGCTTACAAGACAGAACCAGACAGATCTGTGATCTAGCCATGGGCAGGTTTTTGTTAGAGCTTTGATGAGATGAGCATTCAGAGAGCTGCTCCTCTCACACCACCCACCTCTACTCCTCTCCCTCCTCAGCATCCTCCTTCCTCACACACTCTACACAGGGGGTGCCAGGGCAGGACTGTGCTGATGCAGCCAAGGTGGTTCTTTGGTGCTCTGGAGCCCTTGTCACAGGGAAGGTGCCCAGGGAAGCTGCTGTAACTCTCCTCTTTCCTGAGCTCAGCCTAAGGACCTGAATTTGTTTTCTGAAAGTCAGGAGAGTTATCACTGAATTCAGTTGCAATTTTCCCAACCATTGCTGTTGTCTTGTGAAGTCCAAGGTTTCTTGAACTGATCCTAAAGCTTGATGATTTTGGGAGCAGTCTGTCAAAAATAGTCTTCTCTAAGCTTCTTACTTTTTGCATCACTGTCACACATTTCTGGGTGAACCCCTCAACTTTTGGTCTTTGTCTCTCATTAAGTTCTAGCCATGCAACCATCATGGGCTGCTCTGGGTGTGACCAGGATGCCACAAAGAAATTCAGATGAAGAACAAGGAGAGCCATCACACCATGTGTCTTCTGAATTAAGCAATTGTCTGGGAGTCACAGAAAGAGAATTTAATGAAGAGAAAATAAAAGATTGTACTTCTTTGCCAACATAAAAGGATTTATGTGAGAAATATGAGTGCTTCTGGGTTAGGGCATAATGTGTGTGTTAGTAATGAGAATGCTGAAGAACCTTTACCTGGCAGCAGTTTATTCCAGAACAGACTACCTTGCCTTCTCTTCTAAACCATTACATACAGCTTGGTGCTAAAGACAGGATATTCTCATGGATAGAAGAGCTGCTGATGTGAGCCACCACGGCATTTCCTCTGCTCCTAATAACAGAGATTGCTGTCATTTCGGTGACAATTAGCAGGCAAATCCTATTACAGGAATAAGATCACCTAATCCTCAACTCTGGTACATGCTATTCACTAGGATAGCATTTTAATTATAAGACTTGTACAGACAGGCTACAATACTTTGTGCAAAAAATCCAGGAAATGCAGAAATTGTGTTAGATGACGTCACTCAAAAATTACAAGTTAGACATCTGCTATTTCAAAATTATTACTCCAGCCCTTTTAATTGGCATAACTACTTTTCTGTGTTGTTCAGAATGGTAATGGTAGGAGACCCAGCAAGGTCTGGTGTCACTGGTGTTTTTCCTCTTTGCTGCATTTTCAACTTGTTTACAAATATAGAAAGCAAGAAGAGAATGGGGAGAGTCCACCAGGTTCATTCTCCACTTGGTGAGAAAACTTGCTCGCTAGGTGCAGCAAAGAGAGAGAAGCATCACAGGAGTGAATGCAGGAGCAGCTGGCTGCACACTGGAGGCAGAACAGCCCCCACTGAGCCCAACTCTGCTCCAAGAACCCTCTCTGGGTACTGCAGCTCTGTCCATGAGGAACAGCCCCTCAGCAGTGAGGAGATCCAGGCTTTATTTAACAGTAGGCACTCTCTTAAGGCTTCTTGTTCCCCTGGGTTTTGTCTTCCTTTCTGTCGGGCGGAGGGCTAACTCCACCAAATAGAAAATTCAGCCAAAATAAGGTGAGTTCAGGGTGACCTGTACTTCTAGTTTACTTGAAGAATAACTGAACAAACAACTCCTATGAAGGAGGATACTAGAAGAAACTAGTATCTGTCTTTGGACATATGTAGTTGGATAATTAACCTTGTGCTTTGCCCCCAGTTCCTCTAACTAGATCTTCTCTAGGGGACTTCCTATCCTTCAGTATCTCAGGTTTTGAAAAATATTTAGCACTAGTATAAATCTGCTAACATAGAGTTACCAGTGAGTGATGGATTTAGATATTTTCCTTGTTTGAGAAAACACTATCTATCAGTCTACGTACAGACCTTGACCCTGTGAGCAGAGCTCAGCCCCAAAAGCTGGGCCATCACTTTCAGTCAGTGTCATGTTACTAAGCACTCTCCATAACAATGCATTTTAAAATCTGATCATTATAATTTCCGTTTCACAGAGCTAAAGTAAGTGCTGTGGCTCTCTGTTCCCATGATATTCATGCTATTCCTGGCCTTTTATTGTGCTTAATAGCTCCCTGGATTAACTCAGCTGTGAATTGGAGGCTCGGGCTGCTGAAGGTGTGCTATCTTGGACTGATGCTCTTCCCAGTTAGCACAATGAAGTGTCAGTTGCAGCAATGAAACAAAGCAGTGATCAATCCTTAAAAAGAATATTGTTAGCATTTCTCACAAAAATCTATTTATTATGTTTAGCAACCTACATTACTCATTTCCCCTATTCTTCCCCAAAACTCAGAACAGACTTACTCAGTAACCTTTCAATTACAAGTATCAGTATTATGATTCTTTGTCATGCTTTGTATTTTCTTATCCCGAGACTCTAAATCTGTTCCTTTTCTCTTCCATGTTATCTTTAACATCTTTATAACAAAAGTGCTGTAAAAGCTATTGGAGAAAGATCAGTCTGTCTGACAACATCATTCTTTGCAGCGTGGTAGATTTTAAAAAGAGGCCACCAGCTCTGCAAGATGAAGTAGCATTCTCTTTAACAAAGGAGGATAAGCATCAGAAGTATCTGGGGAAAAACCTCTGATTCAAAGTGCTGCACTGTGAATATGAATGCTAACCAGTAATAAGAAAAAAAGCAGAGGATCATGTTCAGTAAGCTGAGTTCACCTCTATTGAAGCAGGGCCTGCAGGAACTGATAAATTCTTGGGGCACACTCAAAAGCAAGTCGAGAAAAATTACTATTCTCTCCAACAGTCCTTGAATCAGGTTTTCTAAAGCTATTTTAAAAGTACATGGACCCCCACCTGCTTCAGGAGCCAACGTTACCATTAAGCAAATTAGCTATTTATGTATGATATTTATGAGTGGCTAAAGCAATCCAAGGAAGACCCATGTGCCCAGTGCACCAGAAGTTTAAAAGCAGAGATGTCTCTGGAACCTGCTGAGACTGACTTGCTTTAGGGCCTCCCCACTGTAACTTTCCTACAGAAATGCTTGTAGGATTTCTGGATACTGTCCCCTTCCAGTCTCACCCACTTCCACAGGGGCTTGCACTGCTGTCTGGGCAGAGGGACAGGGACTGAATGGAAGTACAGCTTAAAGGATGAGGTTGCATCAGCTGTAGCAGAGGCTACATGCATCACTTCTGCATGGCTTTTTGGGAAAGATGAATTTTAAAAATGAATTTTTAACCATTCTGAAGCTTTGGTTATTTCCAGAGATGTATCTTTCTGTTGTTTCAGATATAGAAAGAAATGTTAGAAGAGATCTGAAAGATGTATGTTTGCAGGAGGGTTAAAATGTGGCTGCTGTAAGCAGTTGGAGTGTATCTAACGTGATCTGTACACAGCACTGCTCACTGCTGGAGCCCAGATCAGCAGCACAGGGAACCACAGGCAGGGCAAGAGAGCTCTGCACCCTAAAGACTCATCCTCAAAAGTTCTCTGAACAGTGACAAAGCAAATAGTGCTTCTGAAGAAATCTGGGGCTGGGATTTTTCCCTGTAAACTTGAGTGAGGCTGCAAAAAGCGCCATTAAGCACAGGCACATTTACTGCTGACCATCCTTCTGCACTGGCCCAGTGAGGAAATGCAGCTTTCCAGCTGGGTGTCTATTTGTATCTGGTGTGAAGCACTCCTAATATACTTTACTTCAATCTCCTTTTGGAGAGATTATTTCTGGTTTTTAGTTCAAACCAAATGCATAGTTTTAGATGCATTTCTGGTTACAATACCCTTTAAACTGTAGCTTCAATATTCTTTTAGTCTTTGAGCTCCTAAAATTATTGTGTGAACATACAGACCTCTTTCTATTGAGGTTTACTACATGTAAGCTTACTTTCCCCCCCTTTGTTTGGACCCTTTAGTTACCTTAAAAGAAATCCATGTAGCATACAATGGTTCCCACATATTTTGCATACCCTGATCTGGCCACCCCTTCTTGGAGGCTCCAAGCCATGGGGGTCTGGCTTCAGCTTCTCCTTATGATGGGAAGCAGCGAAATTATCAGTGAAACAACCTGTGCATCTAAAAATCCTGCTTGGCCACCTGTACCTGGGTTCCCATTTTCCAGGTGCCCCACAGCTAAGACAGAGCTGGGGAGAAGATACAATCCAAATGCAGCTCTACATTCAAGGAATCTTAGTTTTGTGAAATTCCTGGCAAAGAATATTTAAGCTTGCTGAATAAAAGAAGTAGAGACAGATTCATGCAACCAGGCTATAAAAACAGCCATTACATGCAACAGGTCTAATAAATGCTTTGTTTAGGGAGCAAAGTCATAACCAGAAAGCAGAATTGCCTTTTCCCAAGGAGAGCCTCTAACACCATGCACCTTCTTCAGGGAGGAGGAGATGGCAAATATTTTATTTCTCCATCAAGAGCAGAGTTTTGTGCTTGCTTCTGGTTCCTTTAAATGACTACAAGAAGATGGTTTGCCTTGCAGCTGCTGTTGTAGCAAATAGGGTTTCTCTTGGAATATGAATAATAAGCCCTTAATTTTAATGTTTTAACAGCATCACTGGTTGGTTGCTAAAAGGACAGAAACACATAAACATTTCATTAATGAATATTAAAATATTCAGAATTTTTGAAATGCCATCTCAGCAGTTCTCTGTGAAACATCTTTCATTTCAATCTCATGGCTATCTGCTAGTGGTGACATGGAAACTGTGATGAAAGTGGCTGAATGCTGTAAAAATGCCTAAAAATCCACACCACTTCTGAACTCGGTAGGAGCCAGCATTTGACTTGCACACCCTAATTTGAGGAATTTGAAATTTAATTAAGGTTAAATTGCAGCTAAAATATAGGGGCAGAAGGATGCCTTCCCTGTTTCAGGTAGGGACAGGCTGCAAGCAGCAGGTGTGGATGAGGGAGAGGAAGGATGAGATGGGGGCAGCCCAGTCCTGCTCCCCAGGGCTCCTCGCAGGGGACATTTTGAAGTCCAAGTAACTGAAAAACACAGCAAGGCTGGTACTGCAGAAATCTCCACCCAAGGGAGGCAGCTGTGTGGGACTGCTTCTGCTGATCTGCTCAGGGTCACTTAGGGCAGAAAGGAAAGCCTCCACACTTGGAATGGACTCTGGTGATGCACATCCAAGATGGATGTGAAGGGTAAATTGAGGACTTTTCAGCCTTTGAAGTGGAAGGGAAAAAGTGGGAAAATTCCCTGTACTGTAGGTTTCTGATTTCTAATCTGTAATTTCATGGAGGAAAGAAATTGTGGGACTGAATTTCTTTTAGGAACGGTGTCCTTGGCTTATTAATTCACTTTATGTGTTGTCCAATTTCGGGGGAAGGGCTGAATTTGTGTGTGGGTGATATTATTGTAGGAAATGTCTTACTTAATTATTATCTACTGAAACATCACCTAGGAGATACTCTTTCTCTGACATGCAGCTTGATACTTCATGCAGAAAGAGGTAACTCTTCCACAGTTCATTAAATTATGTTGTGGTGAACTTAGCTCCACTGGGTCGCAATTAAGAAACGAAGCCACTGCCTTTAGAGGAAAAGGCAGAGAATAATCAGAATATACTGAATATATAATTTGATCTCTGAAATAAGCAAGAGGAAAAATATGGTGTGCAAACGTGTAGACATTAAGAATGTATTATGTTCCAAAGATTTGTAGATGGAAATATAATATAATTATATCATTATTGTTCCTTAGAAATATTTAGCGTTTTAAAAATTCCAGGTGTTCTTTCTAAGTTTGTTAACTACTGTAAGGTAACTGCAGTAAATGTACATTTTCCTTCCTATTTCCCTTGTCTCCATTGTAGCACTCTGGGAACTTCAGTCCCACTGATTCTGGACCAATTGCCTATTAACATGCATTATAACACTGCAGTAAATTTCATGTTATGTTCTCACTTAATTAAAAATGTTCATTTTAATAATATTTCTTTTTCCTTTTAAAAAATGTTAAACTGTATAGCAGAACTAGTCTCTCTATGTTTTCTGACAAAAATCCCACAAATCTCCTTTAATTAAATAATTTTAAGTGTGAAGAACAGAAAAGGAAGTTGTCTCAGCTGATGTTTCTCAGACCTCCTTGCCCACCATTATTCTGCTACACACATATTTTTTTCCTTGTTCCTCTTCCCGTTTCACAGGAGAGATATGGGACAGATCATATGCTTTTTGTTCTTAACACTGTTGTTACAATGTTTTGGTAAGGTCTGTTCATTTTAATTTATTTTTTTCTCTTACAAAATATAAATCATGCCAAGAAGCTTTCTGCAGGTATTGGTGGCATACACCACTGGACCACGCAGGGATGTGGCTGGTCTAACATGCAGCACTGAACACCTACATCACCAGTGCAGAGGTGTTAAACAGCACCTGACACGGCACATTCTTGAGCAACCTAATTTCCTTCACTAGTAGGAGAATGAGTAGCTCATAAATGCAGAATAATGGGAATTTTAATTAGGTAGTGATTTAAGGATGCCTCCTGTTTACAAGGAAATAGCGTCTCTTGAGCTGAATGAAGGGGGGCAGGTTTCAGTTGAGCAGCTCAGAGAAAAGCAGATGATTTGTTTCCACTGTCCACAGTATCCAAGTGAACTCGGTGGCTGAGGGGCTGATGTTTGTTTTGAGCATATGAATGGTATCCCAGCTCTGTTTAAGTTATCCACACAGAGTTTTAAATAATTACAGTGAGCTACACTGAAGTCTCAATGAGTACAGAACTGCTTTGCTATGGCATAAAATTCCTGGTTCCTCCATGCAGGTGAGTATATTTACTTCTGTGACCATTCGAATACTCACCTTCTCATTTGTTGACAGTGGAGTAGTGAGCAGAGTTTGTTTTCCTCTATGAGATAAGCACCATCATGTTTCCCCGAGCAGCTGCACACACAATTAGGAGAGCCCAATTAAAGCTGCATTCCATTCACACAGAGCAGCAGCGATCGCTGTCTGTAATTCTTCCTGTGGTTTGACTTAGGAGTATTAAGTTGAGCAGGACTTCATTAACAAATGAAGTCAAGTCAAACAAGTCAGGAAAGAAAATGCAACAAGCTGGAAACAGCTCTGTAGGATCTTGGCCCTTGTGCATTACTTACAGCTACCTACATAAAGGGCCTCAACGTGCCTGTCCTCCCCAGGCCCCAGTAACTGAGTGCAACACACCCTCAGTGGCACAGCAAGGGTTTTGTTTCCTTCATTTAGGGATACCCAAAGTCTGCAAACACAGATTTCTCAGCTAATATGCCATAAGGAGCAAAACATCAAACATACAGTCCCAGTCAAGGGTTGTGAGAAAATGTGTGGTCTCCAACCAAGCACAGGAACAGGAGAGCCAAAAGACTCAGTCTCTGTGGATATGGATAGTGATTCTGAAGAGAAGAGGGCAATCTCTGAACTGCCCTGATGTGCAGAAGGGGCAGTAGAGGAAGGGCCTGGCAGGAGCATTTTGACCCTTAATCACTACATAGATCTCCTGAAGTGGCTGAGACCAAAAAGTGACAAAGCTGAGAGTTAATTTCACAAGATACAGAATATTCTGACCCTTGCGCAGCAGAGCCCTTGAGGTATTGGGGCAGAATTAGCAGCTGAGCCGCTCAGTTAATAGGGAAGTGCTTTATTGCACTATTGCTATGAGATGTTGTCTTACAGGAGAGGGCTGATAAGAATGAGTTTAAAATCAGTTTACCACCGTGTGTATATCAAGTGGGGACAGACCTCAAAGCAGCCATTTATTTTCAAAAATAGGTAGATTATTTGTTTGGAGAAAATTTTATAATGTCTCCAAGAAGTTGATCTTGTATAGAGCCTACAGAGGATCAATTACTTTGGTTTTTTGCTCTCTTGACTAGTGCTAGAGCAGCAAACTGGCAGTTTTGATGCTGATACACAAAGAAAGCCATAATAGGGAAGAAAGCCACCTTTAATTTCAAGCTCCACTAGAATCATGAAAGGAAAATTAATGTTTACTAAACGAAAAAGGATGATATTGCTGGAGAGAGGGAGTTTGGTTAAGCTTTTAAGGGAATATTAATAACTTTCAGAAATGGAAACATATATTATAAAACATGCTTAAAATGGCAAAAACTGCAGAAAATCCAGGAAGTATTTTAAACTGACTTAAGCTCCTCAATGTGTTACTATGTTTTAAAAATCATGCAAATTGAATGATAGCTGACATATGGAAGGTAGCTTTCTAGTGCAGACATGTCTTCTATGGAAAATGAAATACAGTCTTATATTTAGAATAAACGTTTTGAGGTGAAATTAATGCTTGCTGATCAACTTTTGCACATTTTTGTAATGCTTCTGCAAATTTCTAGGGGCATCTTAGATGCATCCAGGCTCATTCCCTGGAAATCCACTTTCAGAAAGCTGCCATTCTGAGAGTCCTCTGACACGGTGAGTTTTGCCCATGATATGCTGCCAAGCACTATAAATGAATGCAGCTCATAGATAGCAGGTTGCTTTTTATTTTGCCAGACCCAACAACGAAGTGTCAAGCTCTGACAGTTTTTTAAACTAAGCTTTAAAGAAAAATATCAAATCTTGTCTTTTTTTTTTCCTTCTTTTTTCTTTTTTTTTTTTTTTTTTTTTAAACCAGTCAGAGAAGAAATGCTCACAGAAAGAGAGAGGATAGAGAAATTTGTGGAAGTGAAAGCTGCCTTACGGGAATGAATCAGCACTAGATCACTCTGGTTTTATGCTGATAAATACATTTGGGATTAGGTGACATGGTCTTTATATCACCAAATAAATGGGCAGTGGATCTGGTTCAGCCACCTCATGTGTGTGTGCACCCCTGCAGTGGGATTGTAGCTGCTGCTGGTAGTGCACTGGATTTGGTGATAATATCATAGTTGATATGCTTTGGTCTTTTGTCGTGGTATCTTAGAAGTCCTTAGGCACCTTGAATCCTCTGCAGAGAATTCCCTTTCTAAGAGGGAATGGAAACACTGAATGGGTGAATTGCATGATATAACACAATACAGCACAATCTATGAGCAGTAGGGCGAGACAGGAACAAATCACAGCAGCTTTGGATCCCAGTTCCACAGCCTTAATACCTCAGAGCTCCTGTGGAGAACTGGGTGATGGTTGACAGGAAATACTGGTCAAAGAAATGCTGGTCTGCCATGCTATAGCACAAGAGCTGTAATTGCTTTACTAGGCTTTAGCCTCAAGAATGTTAGCAGAAACTAAAAGAGAGAGAAAAGGGGGAAAAAAAAGAAAAAAAAAGGGGGGGGGGAATGGTGAAATGGTGCCTTCTCAATACCGTGTAATAGGTAAATGCTGCATTTTTTATAAGACTCCCAAGAATAAGGCATAGTCATGAAAGCAGGGAGAAGGTTTTAGGAGACAATCTCCGTAGAGTATACTGGTGCTAAACCAGCTTATTTATTATTTCTTTCTGCACTAGACTACATTTCTTTTGAACAGATTTGCACTGGCAGTGTGGTGTAGGGCTTCCTTTGAAAGCACCTGGCCAGTGTTTGATCCCTTATAGCAGTAGGCTGATGAAGCCATTGCTGGCACTCCTTTCCAATGTGAGAAACAACCAGGTTCACATTCCCAGTCTGGACCACAACCATTTCAAGCAGCAGAAAAGGGAATACCATACTCCTGAGACCCTACTAAGTGCCTTGCCTTGGAAAACAAGGAAATAAATATTTCTCTTTTTGTCCCAATAGCTGCAGACCATTGTGAACCAGTCTGCAGAAAAGTTCTTTGTTTGGGGAAGTTTAAGAAGACTCAGAATATGTGACTGCAGAAGGTTCAGCCACTCTTGAGTTGGCAGAACTATCCCCCCCACATAACTGATGTTTCTTCTGCCTCAGAGAAGCACCAGCAAGCCCCCTCACCTCTGCTACAGTCACCAGATTCTTTGCTCATCATTTCTGATACTGTCAGTTGAGAAGAAGTTTAAATGGCTTCTAGCTTATAAAGAGCAGTAAGTTGCAAATGGCAGGAAAATTACTTCCAAAATGATGCAATGCTAGTTAATTTTCAACTGTTTTAATAGAAAGATTCCATTCTGGCAAGCAAACAGTGCACTGTGCACTGGGACAGCATTATGGAAATGTACAGGGAGTGTAGGGATGTGCATAGGAGCACAGTTTGTGAGGAGCAAGGGGTGTGTGCTCCGAATTAGTAACTTTCAGTAGAGCTGTAGTACTGGTATTTGCTCTAAGGCTTCTGCAATATTTGCTGTGGCTCCCTTGTGCTGTCAGGGACAGCAGCATCCCTATGCTAGCCCTTCCCTGCATCTCTCCTTCCTCCCCTTCCTCGCCATCTCACCCTCAGTAAAGCAGAAAATAAAGGGGATGATAGAATAATCTTAGAAACTGGTCAGTGAGGTAAGGTGGCAATCATTGCAAAATCTCAGCCAGATGAGTTTCAGGCTTGGTTATATTCATATTTGACTTTCAAATTCTGATGCAGTCAGAGTGCAAAGCCATTCCATGTTTTCACCATTTAGGAGCTTTTACAATATGGTTCATTTGAGATGCATTTTCCACCTTTTTTCAGCTCCCAGAGGAGCATGTGACCCTATATATTAATCTTTAAAATTTTAACTGAAAACTCTCACAGGTTTGTGATTTTGGTAACCATATGGCAAAAACGCAATAATTTTCCTTCCCCCACAGACTTATGTAGAAGATTACTAATACTTTATCTAGTTTTATGTGGCAAAATCTCCTATTAGAAAAGTCAATGCCATTTTAAAATACCCTATCTCTTCTGACTACAGTCCCTAGGGCACATGGTCTCAAGTACACTGCCCAGCTATGGGGATAATGGAGATATGAGATAATATGGAGATATGGAGATAATTTTAGTAAGGAAGTAATATAAAAGAGGATCTTTATTTGGAGGCCTTCAGGAGCAGTTACGGAAAGATGTCCACACAAACCCACCCCCAGAGCGATGAGTACACACATATACAGCTTTTAGGAAATTAGCATAATTGATAAAAAGCACCAATCAGGAGGACAAGGGGTGATTCAATTTCCCCCAGGTCAAATCCCTTCTCTGGAGTCCCCCCCTCAGCACTAGCTGTATTTTGTCTATTAAATGTTTCTTGGAGAGTTATTCTCAGCCTTGGTTCTCCGGAAGAGCCAAGATAGCCCTGCACCTCCTGGGACTTGGAGCTCTGGAATTTGTTTTGTCCTTCTGCCTAGGAAAAGGCCATGGAAAATTATTGGGAAAACTAACTACTAGTAAAATATGCCACAGAGCTACAAATATATGTGTAATGAGTACAGAGAACATAGAAAAAAGGCAAAACCCAAAGTGACATCAGTGCCAGGACCGACACAGTGATGGAGTGGCTAAATATTTTGTTATTGCAAAGTTGGGCTTTTTCATGTTTAATATCTTGTCACAGACAGAAGATTTTTGTATTAGCATTAGGATGGGGATACACATATTAAATATTTCTTGTGTACCATGGGCAAATGTGCTTGACTTAGAACAAATCCTTTAGTGTGACTGTTTAAGAATAATGTATGGTATGTATGGTCATTGCAGAAGACAAATTTTATATCATGAAATCATAGAGTTGTAAAATGGGTTGGGGTGGAAGGGAAGCTTGAAGATCATCCAGTTCCAACATCACTGTCCTGGGCCAGGGACACCTTTCACTAGTTCAGGTTGTTCAAAGCTTCATCCATTCTGGCCTTGAATACTTCCAGGGATGGAGCATCCACAGGTTCTCTGAGCAACTTGTGCCAGTGCCTTACAGCGAAGAATTTCTTCCTTGCATCTGATCCGAGTCCACTCTCTTTCAGTTTGAAGCCATTCCTTCTTATCCATTTGTCCCAGACCCTTGTCCCAAGTCCCTCTTCAGTTCTCTTGGAGCTGCTTTGGGCACTGGCAGGGGCTCTCAGCTCTCCCTGGATCCTTCTCTTCTTCAGGAGGGCACCCCCAGCTCCCCCAGCCTGGCTCCAGAGGGGCTCCAGCCCTTGGAGCATCTCCGAGGCCTCCTTGGGACTCTGTCCAGCAGCTCCGTGCTCTTCCTGCGCTGGGGAGCCAGAGCTCTGCCGGTGGGGCAGAGGGGCAGAATCACCTTCCTTGACATGCTGCTAACACTGATGTCCAGCCCAGGACAGGGCTGGCTTTCTCCATCGCCAGTGCACACGTGCAGGTCATGCGGAGCTTCGCAGCCACCATGACCCCCAAGTCCTTCTCGTGCTCTCAATCCACTCTCTGCCCAGCCTGTATTTGTGCTCTGAAGCATGTGCAGGGGGCATGTATAATTATACAGGGAGAATTATTAAAATAACATTNTGGATTCTTCTCTCCTCCAGGAGGGCACCCCCAGCTCCCCCAGCCTGGCTCCAGAGGGGCTCCAGCCCTTGGAGCATCTCCGAGGCCTCCTCGGGACTCTGTCCAGCAGCTCCGTGCCCTTCCTACGCTGGGGAGCCAGAGCTCTGCCGGTGGGGCAGAGGGGCAGAATCACCTTCCTTGACATGCTGCTAACACTGATGTCCAGCCCAGGACAAGGCTGGCTTTCTGCATCGCCAGTGCACACGTGCAGGTCATGCGGAGCTTCGCAGCCACCATGCCCCCCAAGTCCTTCTCGTGCTCTCAATCCACTCTCTGCCCAGCCTGTATTTGTGCTCTGAAGCATGTGCAGGGGGCATGTATAATTATACAGGGAGAATTATTACAATAACATTGTGTTCCTCTCTGGAGTATCACTATCACTCATACCACTGCTTAGTTTTTATCCTCAGATCCCCCTAGTGAGAGCACTCTTCATACATGCCAAGAAAACAACTGTCCTAAGTGAAGTTATTGTCTCTTTAATGACCACAGAAATATCTACTGTATTTAATGTGTTGCTTTGGGAAATCTCTTCTGCCCATCCCAAAGGGGTGGCTGTCTGTCTTAAATATATCTGCTCAGAGTGATGTGTGTTATATAAATAAAACTACACAGAAAGCATGTTTGTCAATCAGCAAAAAAGGCCCTACACCCGCTATCCCGGGCACATGTACTTCGAAAGCATTGGTTTCCAACAGATAAATGTAATCAAGGTTTATATGCTCACAGAAGCCAACAGGATGGGATTTTTTCACTTGAAAGATCAGAAGAAAATTGTAACTAATGTTGTGGAAAATTACTTTGATATTGCTTTCTCAGTACAGCATCACAATTAGGTAGCAATGTGAAGCACAGGGAAAGAATAAATGAATAGTAACAAATCAACACAAACAGCTACTGTCAGGAGTACTTTGCTCAGTGAAAGTAATGTAAGCATTACTTAAAGTTTTATGACTGTGGATTTTATACTGGTTTAAGTAGTACATCAAGGTCTCGCTGTCATGCTTGCTAGGACTAAAACAATCAAGAACAATTTCTGAAACAGACAGATAACACTGAAGTACCAAAGTATTTTTATTAATCTTGTTTCATAAATTGTTCTATCCTAAATTAAAGATGACTGAACATACTAACAACGAAAAATGCCCTTTTGGACAATGCAAAGGCTCCTATGCTGCTTTTTGGTGGAAAATGAGTGTTACCAACTTCTCTTCAGCCCTGCTGATGAGATTGCAGTGTTTGGCAAATGCATTTTACTACACAGGAAATACAGAAGCAAAGGCTAATCCAGTAAAGCTTTTCCATGCAGAATCTGTTGTCCTAAGTAGCTTAATGATACGTGCATTTGTTCAGTTCTCTCGAGAGGGCAATCAGGCAAGCAAATTATAGCAATATCCCATCTCCATTAGAACCAGGCCCCTTTATGGAGAAACACTGAGCAGAGAAAGGGAAGGATCCTTTTCAGCACGTCAGAAACGTCACCTGTGATTGATAGATTCTCACAGGAGACTGTCTAGGAAAGAAATATGCCAATCTGTTCTTTTAAAGTACATGAATAGATATTTTTTCCTGTGTTCTTTAAGTCACCTAATATGTTTTAGTGATAACTGGTATAATTTTCAAAAGCAGTGGATATGAGGAGTTCTTCATTCCACTGGGAGTTGAAAGCACTTAACACACATGAAAATCAGCCAAACAGAAATAAAAGTAATTGTACTGAGCACCTTTTACTCAAGGGTACAGCCTGGTTCCTATTAACATAAATAGTAATTGAATGTGAGAATTGAGGAATTGATTACACATCCTTGGCAGTAACAGCATTTCTGGCATTTGTGTTTTAGGTATCCACAGCAATTGAGCACATTACAGAGTGAAGCTTCCCTGCCAAGGGTAGGAGTTCTGTTCAAACTTTGTTTTTTATTTAAATATGCTTGGGTGTCCCCTTTTCCAGTTACACAGCTCTCAAAAATCACTTCCCGGTGTACTACAATCAGCAGTCAGCATTCAAGAGGTTTTTGGTAGAGAACAGGTCAAGATGAGGGACTGACAACGTAAAAAAAGGGAAAAGAAATTGCACTGGTTTTGAGACCACACTAGGAAACCTTCTCTTTCAGGAGCAAAGAATTAACTTTTCAATGTAAAGTTACACATTCTTAGATTCATTAGAGTACTGCCTGTATATGCTGTCCATACACCTTTCCCCCATGCCTAGACTACAAGCCAGATTCAGTCATATATGGCCTGTACCTCTGTTTTTAATCTATAAGCTCTTTTTCATCTAAGCATACAAAAATAAATTGCAAAAGCACTGAAGGAACTAGTTCATTCCCTGCTTTGCACAACATTGAGGATTCATTACTTCTATAGTTTCAGCTGAGTGGCTGCTTTCAAAATTGGTGTGTGTGCAGTTGGACTAAATAAACAACATATTAAAGTACAGATTGTTTAGTGACATGGAAACAAGCACTTAACAAACCTAGACACAGAAATTAGCAATTAATGTAGTTATTTAAGAGTTCTTTGTGCTACAGCTCAGCTTCTTAAAAATTGTTAGCAATTATTTTAAACAGACATAGTTGTGTTCCCTGTATGATGAAGATGTCAAACAAATAAACTTTTCATGAAGCATTTGTTCAGTGCATATAAGACCAAACACAGGGACCAAACCCCAGAATGCAGTGGCATTATCCTAAACAAGAGTAACTGCACTGGCATTTGTCTAGGCTCTAAAGCAGCCTTCATTACAGCCATAGGCAAAGAGAAAAGGACTGTAAGTAAATCAAGAGATCTTGCATCCTTTCATACTCCTGTTGTGCCTCCCTTTAAAGGGAAACTACTATTTAACCCATGGTTTTTTAGTTCTCCCATCTCTGTGGCCTTTGTGGCTCTTCACAGTTTCAAGTCAGCAGTGCAGGAAGATGACATGCATATGGATAATTGTTATGAAAGGTTTAATTGAAGTTAAGCAGATTAAGTGAATGCATCCTAAATTATTAAAGTTTCTGATGTGACTCATTCATACATCTCTTATTTTGCATCTCATGACAAATTGAATACCATGTGCAAGTAAAGGTAAATTCAGAGATGTGCAGTTCCAGGAGTAGAACTTTTGATGAAATCTCTCCTTTTCACATTTACAGTGATACAGTTGGTAGCAAAAGTTGTTCTCAACTTCAGGAGAAACTTAACTCCACCCATCTGGACCCCTATGCACATTAGCAAAGGTTCCTGTATAATCAATTAGTTGGTTCTTGGAACTGGTTTTTTTTTTTTGGTTTTGGTTTTTTTTGGTTTGTTTTTTTTAAGAAATTGATAATTACTTTCAAGGTAGCCTTCATTAAGAAAGACATACAATTTTTGAAGAGTCCTATGTGAAAGATATTAAACACATCGAGAACAGAAATAGAAAATATTGGCCATGAAAAAGCAGGTGATTCAAACAGAAATAAGAATGCTAACCTGGTGTCTGCTGATGAACTATTTCTTCTGGATCCTGCAGGTGAATGAAGACAATGAGCCCAACTGCTCCAAACAGCAAGATGAAGGAGAACATACATGTCAGCCTCATAATTACTGTTCTCAGATCAGTCCAGTTCTGACCCAGGAAAAGAACTGCATGCGAACTCCAGGGCACTCTTCACTCATAGTCTTCAACCACTCATCTGGAAGTCTGGTGTAACATGTCTACAAAAAGTAAAAAACCAAACCCCTAAAACTTAGTATAGAAAGCATTTCTTTTTCAAATGCAGATTCATAGATTTCTCATGTAGACCAAATAACTGATTTCTGTAGTATTTATTTTGTACAGTTAATGGCAATCATCCGGTCTATTTCTGTCCCGTTGGTTTATCTTTAATTTTATGTCCTTTTTTTTTAAACACATAGAAAAGACAATGTAGTGTATATAGTTAAAAATTGCATTTTGGGAAAAACAGTTATGCAATGACTGCAATTTTCAGAGAAATCCCTCTCAATAGTTTGCTTAGAATGTGCCACTTCTTACATTTTTATTTCTCACTGATAAAAAAATATGAAAACCATAAAGGGAGATAATGTGTGGAGAACAATCATGGAAGCTGCACCTTTGTGCCAAACAGAATTAGCAGCTGCTGAGAAAAAGCAATCACGCCCAAAGCGACCACACAGGTCACCCATTGAAGAAGCTCTGCAGGCAAATTGATTTCCAAGGGAAGTCCTGGTGCCAGTGCTTGGAGCCCCTTGCAGTGGCTTGCAGTAAACACGAAGCAGGAGTCTGTGCAGGAGCCATGGGCACGGCTGCCTCTCCTCCCCTGGGAGCTCCCAGAGAGGTTCTGGGTCTGTTCTGCAAATCCTCGCTGCTGCCTCTGACATTTGCTGTTCGTGCAGTCCCAGAGCAGCCCTGCTCCCACATGGGGCTGTTGTGTGTCTTTCTAAACCCCTCACTGAGCACAGCCCTGAGGCTTTAAGTCCTGCTGGAACCAGCACCTGTCCTCGCATGATACTGAGAAGTGAGAAAGTGAAGGAATGGGAACCAGGGAGGAAAACTATTTCCAGGGCTACGTGTCTTTGTTAATTAAAATGAATGTGCTTCTGCCACAGAGCTGTGCCAATCCTGCATTTTTCAGAAACACAAGGGAAGGTGCATTAGAACACAGGCACTGGAACGTGTGTTCCAAAACGTAATCGGATTTCGTAGTAGCAAATTATTGAATACGAGGGCTCAGACAGAGGTCAGCAATGGGTTGCAGGGGTAGCAATCACTTTGCTTTCCTCATATTTTATACTACAAATATGACCTGCTCTAAAAAAAAGTTTTTGAGGCTGGTCTTCATTTACAAAGAGGATTTTAAGTATAACATCAGTTTGCAGGAAGTATGAGCTATGGAGAGGTGATGATTCAAAGTAGTTATGTCAGGAAAAACCTTTAAAGATTTGTTCTTAATGTGCCTGGAATATTTGATATTGGGGCAACTTGTATGCTTTTCATGGTTCTCTTAGCAAGTTTTTAATTTTCTGTAGTGTACTGGCATTCTAAATTTCTAAAATGCCTCAAAGAAGAACATGAGGTGTGAAAGATGAAGTCATTCTGTGACTCTGACTGATAAGGTTATTAACATTATTTAGTGGCAACAATATTTATTCAGTGTGTAAAGCAGCCAGAGCTTCAGGCCAGGAACACTGGGGGATGTTTCTATCTTAAATGAATGCAGAACACTAAGTTCTCTCTATGCAGAAGCAAATTCAGCTTTATTCTTTGCTCAAATTATGGCAGACAGTAATTGTGTATTCTTTTTTTTCACCTTAAACCTTTCTCACACTTTAAAAAGTAAAACTAAAAGAAAATACTGCTAAGTTTTTCAGCACTAGCAAAGCCAGGTTGTTGTAAGTCCTTGTGCAGGTCCATCTGTGCCTGGTGTGAATCTAGTACAGGTGGACACTTGCATTTACTACATATATTTACCTTTAAATGCCAGTTGCTAACCCTAAAACACCAGGGGAATCAGATTAGCCTTCAAAGTAACCGTGTTCCAGTTCCAACCACTGCTGCTAGGAGCAAACAGGGAACACAACCCACCCTCTCTCGGGTTCACAGCAGTATTTGTTTGGCTGTATAGACAGGGGTTTGGATAAATGGGCACTTCCAACCAAATCCAGTGGTGGCAGGGCTGGTACAGCCCCAAACTCACACCATCATTCTGTAAATCTGTCCAGTCAGAGCTTTCTAAGAATTGTGCTTGGTTTTCTAACATACAGGATTTCCTTCTTGTCAGCTATTTATGCTCTCTGCATGCCCCTGGGGAGGAGGAAGCTATACAGGCACAGGGCAGGTGCCTTGCCCAAGGTTTTTCAGGATGCTGCAGAGAGCTGGAGGGGCTCCCAGTCTCGCAGCCCTGGGCACTGCCCCTCCCTGCTGGGAACGTCCCCAGCTGGGGGGACACAGAGCTGGTGAGAAATGCAGAATCATCACGTAAGAAGGAGCAGCTGAAAAACACCCACCCCAAATAACACAGGGTTTATATTTGCTTAGTGTTGAATTCTAAGGTCTTTTAAAAATGAATTATGCCCTTGAGCAAATATGTGTTTCTAAAACAATTATTATTATTAATTTAAAACGTGAAACCATTTTCCCTGGATTTGATTTGTTGAAATATTTTTGTTTGAAGTAGAAGCAGCATCAAGAAAAAGATCCCTAGCCAGGTTTTAATTAGTACAAGAAATGTTAAAATAGCAGCTTTCAACAGTTAGAGTATTTACATTATTCCACATCCTATAGAATAACTGTGTCCAGGGATACAAAACCTTTTAGGCTAGACATTACAGCTTCTTTGGGACACCTCAAGACACAACAGTAACAAAGCTAGGTGAAAGCATATATTTGAAAGAATAAAAGACCACATTTACTTGCATAACTAAAGAAAGACTGCTGCTTGTTGCCTGTAGCCACTGCACGTTTCTGCAAGCAGTGAGCACAGGAGTCCGAGAAAGAAAAAGAATGAGATCCTCTTTCCTCTCAACAAAATTACTACCTCTCAACAGCACACAAACGTTAGAGATCTTTAAATTATGGGTCTAAGCTTTCCCCTTCCCTATTCTCCTGTAATTATTTTTCCAATCAGTTGACTTTAATTAACATGTCCTCTGTGAGCAAAGCTGGGGAATGGCAGAGGTCCTTTATAGATGCTGAGCATGTGCTTCCCCAGCCCTCCCAGGCTGGTCCTTGAGTTGCAGCAGCAGAGGAACTCTGAAAGCAGTTAGCGCTGACTGAGAAATGTGAACAAAGTATCCTCATTAAGGAAACATTTGAAAATGAACCCTTTACACTCCAATCACATCATTTTAAAGATGGATGAGGGAAAAAAAACCCGACGAAAAGCCTAAGTGCAGCTTGACCTAACACTTTCATCAGGCACTGCTTCCTTAAGCATGCGATGGATGCTTCATGTGGGAGCTCTGGATTGACCCATCCAGAGTCCCAGCATCTGGGGGGGCAGAATTAGGATGAATCCATACCCTTCAACTTGCACTTTGTGGTCACATACTTCAGCTGTGCTCCTCACAATGGGAAATAACTTATTTTTATAGTTCTTAGCATTAAGCAGAATGCAAGCAGATAAGGTTGCAAGCTTCCAATCTGAACTCCATTTTGAGCTGCCCTGAACCTATTAAACAGATGGAAAGAGGTTCATTAGAATGTGCAATAATGAATTGAAACATCTGACTTTTAATTTATTCTTCCTTATTACATTCCTATGGTGGATAAAACTGCTAGGTACCAATATCTGCTTTTCTAAGCTTTCCCATTACTGTGGTATGTGACTGCCCTGCACTCAAAATCAGCACAAGTATGAGTATGCATGGATAGTAATTAGCAAACAGCACTTTCCAGTTCAAAGACATTTATCAATCACCACAGTACTCCTATGAATTGTGAGCCAAGGAAGTATTAGCATCAGGTAGGAGAATGGGTGTTGGACCATTAGTGCAAGACTGTTAAGGAAAAAGATGTACAGTTTTAGGAAAAAAAAAAATCCAAATATGTTTGTGGAAAATACTTGAATATCATAGCAAAATTTCCTGGCAGCAAATATTTTCTTTACAAACATAGGAGCAGAACTAATTTCTCCCTGCTCCCAAGCAGTATGGAAAGACCCTGCAAAGATTTATTTAAATCTTCGGAAAAAAGTGGCGCTGAAAGTAGTGCTATTTAGATCTGTTTTGTCAGTCTTTGCCTGGAGGCTAATGACCAAACACTTTCACTGTGAGCAGTTTGGTGTTACATTACAGGATCAGGGCAAGAAACCTCTGTTGGTTGATCCCTAGACTGAGGTGAAGCAGCCACGCTGCACTCAGGGTGGTGTCTGACAGCTCATGGCTATTTGCTCATCCATGAGTGTTGCAGACATGATACTCCCTCCCTTGTCTGCTACTAGCAAGTCAGTGTGAAGAACAGCATTGACAAGATACAATCTAAGGGCACGGTGTAATCCTTAAGTGGAAAGGAGCTGGCCTTTGGTCCATCTGGAACTGGATCTTCCTTTAACCACACTGATGAATGAAAGGAAAGTAAAATATAACCTTGCAGAGCAATGTGGCAGGTTAAGCTGTCCCCTTTTCCCCAGGAAAAGGCTGGTTATCTTCAGCTGAGGTCAGTATGAGCGTAGCACACCTAAGACTGTCTTAGAAAAACATGATATGAGGGGATGCAGCTTTCACAGCACTGCCAACAATTGCTGCCCAAGGGCTTGGCCATTTGCAGAGAGCAGGAGGGACAGAGGGCCCCAGGCTGCTACAGCCCCTCGTTTCTCTCTCAAGCTGCTCACCTGCAGCCACCCTGCAGAGCCCAACCTGCCTGGCCCTCTTTGTAATGGGTGCTGGTGTGCTGTCACTCCACTGCAGAGCTTGTGACCAGCCCAGAGCAGTTAGGCTGAAGATGAAAGGCACTGTGCCAAGATAAGAGCAAAGGAGGGTTTTTCCTCTGTGGAACCTGGGGAAGAGAAGGATCAAGGTGTGTCAGAGACTTTAAAGGTGCAGGGCACCTTTATACTCTCCCTTCCTGAGGCTTCACTGCAAGGTGCCAAGGCAGCTGCCAGTGAATCAAGGAACACAGCATCTGCAGTAAATATTGTTGCCTTATACACCAGCAAGTCAACAAAACACTCAAATTCTTTGTAAATCGCTAAACTGCTTCCTGCTAAATTGAACAATTACAAATCACCTGTGAATGAATGTAAATGCCTAGTTCACACATACATGGCAATCTCCATTTCTCATGTTGTGTGAGGTTTAGCTGCTCTTCCTGCAGCTGAGAGCGGGCTGGTTCCCCAGAGCTGCTGTTTCCTCAAAGGAGGCAGCAGGATGCAGGTGTCTTTTGGAATCAGGGATTCAGGAATCAGCACTTCTTGTGTCAGGTGCTGACAGCACAGACCAGCGTGGGCACTCCTGCAGCTCCGGCTGTGCCATTGCTGGGAGGAAAATGGGGCATCCCTCTGGTGCTGTGGAACCCTGGAGGTGTCACTGTCCGGGCTCTGTGCACGGGCACAGCCTCAGCGCTGTCTCACCCTTGATGGCCCCTCCCCAGCTAAAGCACACACAGGTAGGATTGCCAGTCCAGAGAGAGATACTTTACAATGCAGAAATGTTTTTCCTAAGTCAAAATTTGCTTGACAGCAATAAAAACGATATGTTGAATTTCAGCATTCTTATTGTTGATCTGGGGAAATTTAACTGGGAGCTGTTGGCAGCTGGGTTTTGTTTTGGGTGTCCTGAAACATAATGAAGCACTTGCTTTCTGCATGACTAAGAGAATTTTACTTGTGTAATACAGTTAGAGGCTGAGATAATGACACTGGGCAAATCGCTGAATTAAGAAAAAGGGAATATTATTACTACAAGAATATAGGAAAAAAAATTTCCTATTATTACTGAAGTGATCTCTTCTAAATCCATTAGCTCTTTCTAGGAGGTGTGTGAACAACAACTACTACTCACTCTGCAGCCGAGCCAAGTATGTGTTTTCCTTGCTTCAAAGCACTTAACAGAGACAAAAGGCCTTCAAAGACAGGGCACTGAGTTTTCCCATCACTCAAGTGTCCAGTCTGTTTTACCCCTGACTCCTAGATCAGGCTTGTCATAAGATTTATAAAAACAAAGATCAGATTTATAAACATCATTCATATTCACCAGCAAAACTAACTTTTTACAGGAGTCTTACAAAAGCAGAGGTGGAGATACTGAAAGTCGTACTATTATCATATTATTCTGTATCTGTTAGCACTTCTTGGAAATAGGAAATGCAAATGGATCCCAAGTATTATGTCCCAAATCCTCTAGCTTCTTTAGCATCGAAAGAAGTAGGAAACTATTAATCCTGTGGCTGCTTCCATTCATCAAATGTTCATCTTTGGTGCTGCATTTTCTCTCACCATATTCAGGCTCATGTATCAATAGAACTTTGACTTTCTCTGAGATTTGGGATGGACAAATTTGTTTCCAGACGATATTTCAAATCAAAACATTTTGTCTGGCTTATATCAACTTCATTTATAATTGTGTTCTTCTTTGTGTAATAATAGAAAAGAAACATTTTGGAGAAAAGTGAAATAGTAACTATAAAGTTGAAACTGTTCAAAATATCCTGCTCCTGAAACATCCCCAAAAGTATCTTCTAAAAAGATCTGGATTAGCATTTTCCCTTCCTATGGGAAAATGAATTGAACCTACTTCAATGAAACCAATGGAGAAGTTAAGCTTTTCTCCAACTCTGAAATCCTTTTAAAATCAGGAGTGAAATACTTGAGTGGAGAGGGGTGGCTCAGCCTGGTGCCCTTAGGACCATGATGAACCCTCACTCAGGTGGTTCCAGTGGACATCTCCCGAGCACTGCCAGAGGCACAGACCAGTTCAGCAGCTGGAATTCGGGAAGGGAACACACACCTGCTGTATGGGGCTCTGTACAGTGCTACTCTACACTCCTCATTCTCCCAAGAACCACTTGCAGAGGCAGGAACTGGCAGTTGGGTGAATTGGACATAATGAGTTGGGCAGGAGGAGCTGACACCTCTTCCCCCTGCTGCCTAAATAGCCTCTCCTGCATCCCAGTGATCCTAGATGTCCATGCTGAGCTGATCATCTCTATTACCTGCCACCAGGGCACACCAGCAAATTAGGCAGAACTTATTGCCTGTTAACAGTTCTATTCTCCAGTCACTGGTGTCATTACACGTCTTGGCCTTCAGCATCTCTTCCAATTATGCAAAATGGGGAATTCTTCACGGAAGAGACTCCTGAAAATGACAGGAGCCTCTTTTGCTCACCTACACATCAGTCCATTTACCCAAAGTAGTGCGGAAAGGAGGGTAAGAGGTTTTCTCTCACTGTGGTAGGAATTTGTTTTGTCAGGTAGTAGGAATCCAGTTCTGCTATCCCACATACACTAGTGCTGTCCTTTGTACCCACACAGTGCTAGAAGGGATATTAAAGCCATATAAAGACTGAATTTTAGCATAATTGCAGAAAGCTGGGCTATTGTTTTATGTGGCTGAAGTCAAGATTGGTAACGTATGGCCCCTTTTACTTCCATTCCAAAACCCCTGGCAAATCTGCTAAAGCTGCTCCTCTTACTTCCACGACATGTTGCAATAGGAAGCGGGCACTTCTGGTTTCCACTTTCATCTACAGTTTAAGACCAAAAGGGACAGCACTCAGTAAACAACCAAAATAATCCTTTCAAAGTCAGGAAGATTTCTTTCCTATCTTTCTGGGTGCAAATTGTAGCAGGCGTCATGTGTTACTAATCCCCTCAGTACTGCAGCAGGGCCTCAGCAAGTCAACACACACCTCTCCAAATCCTTGAGGGGTTATAATTCTATTCCTAAACTAAAACATAATCTCAAAAGCAGTTTGCCTTTGAAATGAAAAAAGTGGTTTTGTTTTTGTTTTTTGGTTTTTTTTTTTGCTGTGTCTCAAATTAACATCTCACAAGAACTGCACAGTGACAGTGTAAACAGGGAGTGTCAATAATGAACTTGTCCAGCTTTTTTCCACACTGGAGGGGAAGGCATGCAGTTTGCACGGCAAACCTTTCCAGGCACTGCCTGGCAGCAGGATTTATAGGCATGTTATCCACATCCAGTATTACATATAGAAATATGCTGTGTGGAGAACACTGAACTCTTGTAAAATACAGCAGAAAAATTTTGGTTATTCAACTGCCTGCTTGGTTCTCGTTACAGCCTGGTTTGAGATGCTTCCCTTCCCTCCACTTGCCTCAATCTCTCTTCTATTTAAAGTAACCCTCACATCTTCAAAGGGTTTTTTAGATTATTGCACTGGCATATAACAGTTATATGATACTATGCTCTTCTTCAGTTGTCTTGGTTCATTTGTCTATTCCATAGGTTTCCTGGGTATTTCAAATGAAAATGCCTTCTTTCAGAAGTTACAGTGCACCTGGAATAAGCCAGATTTCCGGGGGTACCAAACAGGTGATTACCCCAGACATCCTTCCTCCTTTTATGTCAATACAAAGCAAATGTAAATTGGAATTTTTCCTTAATAATTTCTTTTTCTTTGCAGTTTTAAANTATATATATATATATAAAAGTGGGGGCCCTCTTCCTCAACATTCTGGCTTAACTGTGCCATATGTAATACAGTTCGTGTAATACAGAGCTGAGGTTCATGATTCCTCAATGCTATGGATTCCTAAATTTCCTTTTTCTAAAGGACAAAAGTATCTGAAGTGGAGAATCTGTGTCTGGGAGTCATAAGCAAGGAAAAAAAAAAAAAAAGAAAACAATGAAATG